>CM031919.1:32829947-33075162 GCA_018703695.1 Prunus fruticosa
CAAGGAGAATCCAATGAAATTCATGTAGCAATTTCATATGACAAGCTCAAACCCATATTCAGATGAAAGGAAGGAAAAAAATAGAAGCTCATAATTTAAATTAATCATTGTCGTTAGTAATTGTTCCTGCATAAGATCTGTGCAGGGCAATTTGTTATGATGATATGGGTAATGTGGCTTGTGAAAAATAATTTCCCTATTCCGTCACGTTGTCCCTCAATTTTTCAATACAAAGAACATGAAGTAATATAATAATAATAGAAGAAAGGCAAAAAGAAAATAAAAGAAAGGGATAACGCAGCGGGCAGCGGGGTTAAGAAGTTTCTCGTAAGCCGTCGGTTGGGGGCAAATGGTTTGGCTGTCTGCACAACTTTTTGAAATGCAGAGAGAGAGAGAGATGACTGTTTGGCCAGGTCACTTCAATGGATATCAAGCCAATCATCAACCAATTGCATGCCACAGTGAAAAAGAGGTTTTGTCATGAAATTATATAATAATATAAATGGGAGTACACTGAAATATTTCCCATACCTTTTGAAATATTATAATGATGATGATGATGATGGTGATGATGGCATCAGATTTCCTTTACCACAAACCCAATTGGCTCCTCAGTTGCAGAATTAGCCCAACAGCTCACAATTAGCTAAGACATATCAAGTGGCTGCACTGTGTCATGAGCTAATGAGGGAACCAATTGGCTAGTTTAATTTATTGAATATTTCTTTATATAGACATATATGTACTAATGTATAGATAGATGAAACGAAACTATAACTAGAGCGTTTCACTGTGATGCACGGTGTCATGAACTGACTCTTTTTCAGGGAACATAGTCCGGTGTGGATGGCACATAATAATATTGCTCATAAGCCTGAGTTGTGATAAGGCCACTGACATTGATCCCAGCTTTGCGAGATTTTGGCACCATAGAGAAAAGAAGTTACCGTCATTTGTCCACGTGCACCTGCGTAACTTATTTATGTCAATGCTATTGTGTAACTTATTCACGTCTTAATGCATATGAAATTTACAATGATTGTGGTGGCGAATATTTGGCATTCGCACTGCGCGCTGAGAATTGAACGCTAACAGAACCCAAGTCCAGAGAGCAAAGAATCTGAAGTTCTTGCAGTTCAACTTTCAAATTAAATCATGCCTCCTGTTGAATATGGGTAGGTCCTTTGGGAAGTATCTGCCTCACCACTGCCAACTAAAAGTCATGAAGATGGTGAACCAGGCATGGCGTACATTGTTCTGGCTCGCTTCATAAGTATGCAATAAAGATAACCATATTATTCAATTCAACTTTTTGCCTGTGGGAAAGCAGAGTAGGAAAAACAAATGCAGTGTTTGTGCCCAAAATAGCTGGCTTGAGCACACACAAAAACCCGCCACTATTATTAAAGGCACTAAAAATTCGTAATCAAGTGTGTTTAAAATTAACAATCAACACCTTCTTACTATCAATTTAAAACCAAAATCTTACCATTTTATAACAGAATATATATATATATAAGGATTGTATATGAATTCGACAATTTACATCCCAACTTTTGCAATAATGTATGAATTTAGACGTGATTAATAAATCCACTATGATTCCTTTAACCAAGTTGCAAAACTTTAGCGTTTTCAAACTGTCCAAGTGAAAGAATAAACCATGTGGCCATTTGTGAGGAAAATGACGCTGTACTCAATACGAATGGCCACACATGCATACAAATAATATAAAAATTACTCCCACAAATTCAAGGTAGGTGAGTGCCTGTACAATTAAAAAGACATTTTATCACCCCAAAAAAAGTGAAAAGATTAATATTTTTATTAGATTTCTCTTAAATTGTAAAACGATCATTGAAACTCTAGAAAACGTATTGTTTTAAAATGATCGAAGTAGGCACGATGATGATATTTATTGGTATAATATAAAGTTTTGAGAAATACTTCAAAAAGCACCATTACCATTTTTTCTCCGTTCAATTAAAACCATTACCATAACAAGAGTATTAACAAGATTTATGTTATATCAAAAGATGATTTGCGAAAACCTTTAGGAATTGAAATCGTATTTTGTGGATTTGAAACACCACAATCGACCTCAGATAGTTGGAGCTTGCTTGTTTGGAGTTTACCACATCTTATTGCAAGACTCGTGATCATGCAGTTTTGGAATATTAAAAATATTTCACCATCTGTGCAGCAGCATTACCATTTAGCTAGGTAGGACAGTTCGTGCAATATTGTGCATTGCATGCATTAGACATGTATGCCAGCTGAAGGCTCACTTCTTATCAAAGCTCCTTTTGCTTTAGCAATTCAAGCACCGTGAACTTAGAGCTTTTATCACCTAAAACAAAACTATTTACACAGATAGCGATAATGAACCACTTTTACAACCTCATGCATTTCTCTCATCTTCATCCCAATTCAATCAACTTTTAGCTGAAACTTAGGGGAAGGCATTAAAAAGATAATTGGAGTTGGCATACATATGTTACACGTATGAGAGAGAGAGAGATACACACACACAGCAAGGGGTTGGGTTGTTTTTAATCCCATTTTAAGAAAACCAAAGTGTCTAACCGATAATTTCTGCTCAAAATTTGGCTGTTCACTGCAAGTACAAACCCAACTCAGCTCCCTAAAATTCCTATAAAATCTCTACAGCTCAGGTGCCTGGTGGTACTGACCTTTAACCTCAGCAGCATAGTAAAACAGTAAACATAGTTTAGACTTTGGAATTGTTCCATTATTAGACATAGAAGTTAGATATATAGACGGATATAGATAGATTATAGATAGATGACCAAACTCATGGAAACAGGTCAAATCTGCTAATACAGTCCTATAGTACCCTGTAAATCACACAAACCAAGTAGCTAGCAGAAAAATTAAAATACAAATTAATTTATATTTTTATTATAGAAGAAGAAAGTAATGAGTAAACAAAAGATCTTGAAACAGAAAACGAAAACCTCTTCTCCTTCCCACGAGAGGGATTTTCCCATAAACCAAAAGCCCTAACCCCAAAGCCATTTTCTTTCTTTTATCCTCACGTCACATCACCCATTGCAAGTAGTTTAGAGAGAGAGAGAGAGAGAGAGTCCTTTAACCCTTTCTCACCTCCCTCAGTTCACCCCACGACATTTGTTTTCCTGCGCCAGCTCATTTCATTCATTTTTTCACATTCATTCAACCCCATTACCAACCAACCTCTTTCTCTCATCAAACTCATAACGCTTAATTTTTTTCTTTTTTTTTCTTCATCTACAAGACCACAACCTCCAACTTTTTCCTCTGTCGCCATATTCTCGAACAAATCCATGGAGAAGCGGTGCCTCTTAGACCCTTTTCTCAATTACTTGCCTTTCTTCTGGTGAAACTCTTTCTGGGCTTTTTCTAGTTTTTTCTTCCTTGCTTCCCCACAGAGCCCATTCTTTACTGACCCAAGACCCATGTTATTTTCCTTGATTTTATTAGCTTTTCACCGACTTTTCCTCCATTCTTCTTTCTAAAAGCCTTGTGGGTTCTGGGTTTAATTGAAAACCGTTCTTTTCAGAGAAGAGAAAAAATGGCCTACGGAGTAGAGGGGAAACTGGGTTGGTGCTGTTTAGCGATGATGAGCTGAGAGAGATGAGTGGGGCCAACAGAGGCTCTTACCATATAGAAGATCTCACGTGTGGCTGTACCAGCCACAGATGGTGATGCTGTTGTGAGGCTTAGGGTTTTCTGTCAATGGTGACCTGGAAATCACCTGTGAACTGCACCCCTGGTTGTCAGGAAGATCTTTCTTTCTGCCTTGCTCTGCCGTTTCGGAAGGTATTCCAAGATTCTAATGCATGTTAAATGTGCGTACTTTTTTGAGTTTGAGTACATCGCGTACTAGGTTCCGACGTTGATGGGTGTCCTTTTTGGTCTTTTTAATCTGCCGTGAGATAAAGAGTTTTTATTGGTGTCGAGTTTCTTTGAGTTGTCCATCTAATTTTCTGGTTATACAGTTTAAGTGTATGTCTGTTTGTCAGTGAATGTCTTCTCCTCGACTTAAGAAACGTAACTAGCCATGCACTTGTACACTTTTCTTGCTTCATATGGTTGAGTTTGAACTGTATCTGTGGTCTGTTTGTTGAACTAAGGGCTCCTTTTTGAGGCGGCGCGGTCGAAGAATTAAAACTACATTGCCATCGTGGCGGTGATCGGTGCCTCCTGGACTTGGTTTTGGTTTCGGTTTTGATGTCCAGTTCTGTTCTTTCTTTCTGTTCTAGAGAGTAAGACGTTGTGGAGTCGCATACCATTGTTTAGTTTTTATAAGGGTTTACCCATCTCTCCTTTCTTCTCTTTCTTTCGTTTAACAAGTGTGGTCGATGAACTTTGCAATTTCAACTTGGCTGATGGGCATTATAGTATTTCCTGTTCTTTGGTTATCAGTGTCCCGCAGCTAATGTGTAACTTTGCACTTGATTTCTGCTGAGCAATCAAGCGCTTAACTTTTCAAGATAGGCTTTGTTATTCTAAGCTTTATGAGCATCTGGTCTGTTTCTACAGCACCATTATCAGAAGCAACTGTAGAATATGGCGTGGAGTTTTCAAAATTATCCCTCTTTGAATAATTAGGGTAAAGTGTTGTATCCTCATAACATTATTATTGCATTTGCCATAGCTCATGGACTTTCTTTTCTTTTTATTGAAGTACTTTTAAACATTAGAGGATTAATAAGATTCTACGTCTTCACTGTACATCGAATTTCCAGTTTATTTTTCTCACTGACAACTTGCACATTAAGGACAGTTGTTCTGTTTGTAACAAAATAGTTACCTCTAAGCCATGAATAGAAAAGCTATTTGGTTACTGTCTAAACTTCAGTAAACTGAGACCACCTGCTTACAACTTCTTTGTCTTAAGCGATGTCTTTGTACTTTCAGACCTTCGTGGTTCTAACAGAAAAACACAGCACCTTAAAATTTAATTACGTAGTTAACTTAGCTAATCCAAGCGAGCGTGATGCCTTGAGAATATTCAGAAATGGTAAAGGTTCTTTTTCTTTAGCAGTGTGAACTTTACTGCAAGAATGCAAGCCTTTTAGAATTTGTTCAACTACTTTAAGTGATCATGAGGAATGCACACATTGAAGTGTCCTGATGCTAATGGTTATATTCAGGTTTTTCGTTTTTATATTTCATTTTCAATCTTGCACTTAAAGCATCTGAATTTTTTCTTTGGATTTTAATGAATGGACAAATTACTGCTGCATTTGAGAAACATTTGAAAAAGAAACAGTTAGGAAAATGAAGAATAACGTTTGGGTAATCCAAATGGGAGAAGAAGCACCTTTCACTTGTGTAAAACAGTGCTGCTCAAATACCAAACGAGGCATCAAAACATGCTAAATGCTTCCACAGATCTAACAATGGATGGGCTTGTCACCGTGATGAGTTTGTCTGCTGGAATAGATGCACAACAAGGAGCGCAGGTTTGTCTCCTGAGAAAAGAGGAATGCCGGATTCACCATGATGCTCTAGCTGATGTGAACTGGAAATGCGCTGAGCCGGCCATATGAGAAGTATGTTCCTCTTGACATCCAACAAGACTTACCCATTAATGAATCAGGTTGTTCTTCTCTACACTTTAGTCCATTAACCATTGTTAAATGTGAAGCATATGAGAAAGCTTGTTCCATACTTAATGCGAATGGTGTCTAAAAAGTTATTACGGTTTTAGCACCGTTTACACAACTCTTAAAAACATTAAATGATTGCTTACTGAAGTCGCCCATAGTTCTATCGTTCTACCCATTTTATGTTGATTATCACGTTCCATTTCAGCAAAAATAAATTTTACTCAGAGGAATATATTTTATTACTACGTAAATGAAACTCCGAATACTGCCTTAGGAACACATACCCCTGAAAATGGAAGGCGTAATTTTAGAAGATGTTACTCCACTAGATGTTTAAAAAGCTACCAGTAGGTATTTTAGTTTGGGGTAAATCACTTTCATGTTCCTTGTGACCACATCTTTAAAGTGTTACGTTGAAAATTCGCAAACACCAAAGTATACATATATATAGATGTATCAGGTATGTTGAGGATTTTAAAGGTTCAATAATGACGATGGAAATGGTTGTTCTGTATTTCAGAATAACATGTAATGATGAAGAAGAATTGACAAGTTTGAAGTATATAGAGGCTTATGCCCGTTTCTCAACATGCCAAGGCCGGACTTCTCTGCGTGCTTTTTGGCTGTGAAATCTGTCGTTTTCTCAGATTTAAGTGCCAGACTTCACTGACTTCACAAGGAATGCTAAAACTAAGAACAATTGGCAGTCCTGCGTATCCTCTTCATCATATGGGTTACGTGCACGAATTATAGCTTCATTGAGAGAACGCCCACCACCCCCCACAATTTCCCCGCATTGAAAAGAAAAGAGTAAGCAAAAGAAGCATTGAAAGGCAGCCTTCAATGACATTCTCCTTATATGTTTAAACTTGTTTCCAGTCACCTAGTTCAATGTATGTTGTTCCTCTCGACTGCTTCAATTCCTAATTAAACGAATTTATTCTCATCATTTCTATTTGGTCAATGTGATATTCCAATTCTTCCGCTTTTCCCACCATTTTCAAAATTCTCTAATTGTTGAATACTTAGGAAAGCTTAAGATCGACCTGGAGATTCTGTCTTCTGTCATTCGGCTTGCTTACGGTTTCGTTGATTAACCCTTGCGAAATGAAAAGAAATACCTTATATACATTGCAAATGAAAGTATTGAGATAGAAGAAGTAATACGAATTTGCGAGGAGAAAATTAGGTGATGAATTAATGGATTGAGTCGTTGTATTTGTTGGGGAATCAGATGGGAAGCTACATTGAGTTTCTATATGTATTCCCCTTTGCCAAGTTAGGGAATGCCTAAACCCCTGCAAACATGCCTGACGTAACCTGAATACAAAATTCAAACTTCTTTATTTTCTATGATTGCGGACACAACACATTCAACATTTTACTAAACCAGAATTTATCGACATTCAAAATTCGACTTCTGCCCAAGACCATTTTAACCTCTGAGTCCCTCGCTTTGGAATTTAACTTCTACTCATAAATAAGGGTACCAAGAGAATTTAATGCATCACATCGATCTCCATACGGGTATTACGTTCATCCATATATTGGACCAGCAAATAAAAAACGAGAAAATTGGCATCATGGAACACAAACTATCAAAATCGTAAACAAATACAAAAGAACCAAACAATTTCAAAACCATGGCTCTTCTCATTGCCTATTGTAGTTTTAACTTCAGTGTGCTGGGTGCGGAAGAGATGCCAGAACTTTCACCTTGATGGCTGGCTACCTCTTCCCCTTCCAAAATGACCCCCTCATGAGACGGTGCTCCTTCCACCCATTAGAAAGATGCGCCTTGACCAAATGCTGCATGTCTCATGCGCCTGTATTTCCAACAGGCTGTGGCATATTACAGTTCTGTTCAACAGGTAATCTATTCCAGCATTCCTCGGTCTGCATCTAAGGTCGGGTGAGAGGTTGGCCTTGTAAATTACATCCCAACTGCATTTTGGTTGAAACCATGCTGACCCACCATCCCCTGTGGATACATGGGTCCTGCAAGGCATTCAATTGTTGACCTGGTGTGGGGTTGGCCCTGTAAAACCTATCCCAAATGTTGTTTGATTCAAGCCATGTTCACCCATCAGCCCTGTGAATATGTTGGTCCTGCAAGGAATTCACTGTCCACCTGGTAAGACAGCACCAGAAAGAAATCGCTGACCTTCAGCCTGCGGATAGAACGGCATTCTCTCAGGAATAGGCATTTGATAAGGATATTGATGATTATAGGGTGAAGGCCATGGTGAACTATTATTTGGAAGTCCATTAGGGAATGATGTATTTTGTTGCTAAACGGCATCCCATTTGTCCAAACTCCATTTGAAGTTGTGTTCATACCAGTGGCCTGTGTAGCAGCTGGAAATGGTGGAACTAATCCAGTCCCACCAATGAAACCTTGTGGTGCTGCAGAAGAAGATGGACAATAACCCCCATCAAATGATGGTGCAGCTGGAGAGAAATGATGTTGGTGTTGATCGGGAGGCAGCTGACCTGCATCCTTTGGTGTTTGCTGGGTGAAGGTTGATCATTTTTCCAGGGTCCAGGCTTGTTTTTACCCTTTTTTCCTGTTGTTTTTCCCTATTGCCAAGATTCTGGTCATTCATTCCCCTTTGTCATTTTTTGCATTTCTCCTGTATTCAGCCTCTTCCTCATCATCTGAAAATTCTGCCTCATCTGATACCTCTTCATCATTTTTACCAGATGCATCATAACCCCTTTTTGTAAACATCCTTGTTATCGAGCACATGATCTGCAAACTCCGGAACGAAAAGAGACCAAAGTGCCTGCTTGTATTCCAGCAGGGATTTCACTTTCTGAATTGTATCTCACTACATAGTAAGGGTGTATGACAGGTCCAAGATTTCATCTATCAACCCAACGAGATCCGCTTTCCGTTATCCAAAAAGAATCAACCCTCGTTTAGAGGGTTGTGCTTCTCACCCCCTTCTATGATGGCTTGGGTACCAAGGATCTGTAAAATTGAAATTGACATCAAACTCAAACAGTACCACAAATGTACATCTTCTGGAGTGTCACCTAGTTCTACATTTTCAATGACACCAGAGATTGATGGAGTCCATGTTACAATATAGGATTACTTGCTTATGAGCTTACCGATAAAACAACTCCCACAGGCATCATCTGATGATGTGGTTCCAAGGTCACATTCACTGGAGGAATAGGTGGAAGTACCTGCAAAGTTCAAAACAATCTGTTTCAAGCAATTTGCAGACATATAACTGCAGAAAGCTAATTTCATTGACGGTTTACACAGAAGATGGCTGACAAAAATTCCAAGTCAGTTCTGACAAGTAAAGTAGCCCAAGTTAAGAGACATTGAAAAATAAAACCTAACATTATCATGCTGTATTAACTCCAACGCAAGCTACTTAATCTGCTTCAGTATTTTCAGACCAAAATACTGGCAATCCTGTAATCCACTAAATATGAGACTTATATGATAGAAAAGAAGATTAATTCACATGTGTTTAGACAGTGAAAGGATAGCCAATCCTCCTTTGTTGCTTGCTCAAAGATCCTAAACTATTTTTTCTTTCCCCTTATCCCAACTAAATTCAACCAAGTCCCCATCGAGAAAGTTGAGGTTGGCTATCTTCTCATCTATCTACACTAAAACGAAATCAACCAGTACCCCTCAGCTAAGCTAATTTATCAGTAAGGACTCATGAAGTACCATTTCCTCCGTGACTCCAAGCAAATCAATAGAGACTTTTTGTCCACCTCTCGCCAAAAGTTCATAGCAGCTTATCAATTCAAAAGTTCAGTAATGGCTTCAAAAGCGAGAGAGGACCAATAAAAAAATTTCTTACCTCAAGCTCATTCTTGGACCTAATGGGTCCTTTCAGAGCTCCACCATCATCCTCTTCCTCGTCTCCATCATCAAAAATTTCAGCACCAGTCCAAGCAACCACTTCATCATCATCATCATCAGCACTTTCATAATCTATATAGTCTGTCTTATCTCCCTTCTCCCCTCCATCAGCATCCCGGTATCTCACCTTCTTCAATTTCACCAGCCTCGTCGCACTCCTCCACCTCCACCTTCATTTTCCCTTTCTCGTTTTCCTCCTCATCCATATCATCATCATCATCACTGCTGTCATCATCACTCGAGCTGCTACTCGAAGACGATGACCAGGACTCTGAACTTTCACTCACTATTTCACTCCTAGCACCATTCTCACCTTCAATCTTGGATTTCAAACTTTCATTCCCATTCTCATTATTCTGTGGTTCTCTTTCTCCAGCATTACGACTCACTATTTCACTCTGCATACCATTCTCACCATTAAGAGCCGAACTTTCCTCATGCCTCTCACTCCTCATACAATTCCCACCATCAAGAACCGATTTTGATCACACCCTCCAGGCAAACTGACCTTTCCCAGCTCTTCCTCAATAGAACAACTCAAATGTTCTGATATTTCACACTCCACCTTCTCCACAAAACCATAATCAATTGGCACAGAACCCATCAACAGTCGGTTCAGACCCACAATCAATTGGGTCATACACATTAAAAATTTGGCCTTCGCAGCCATTTGCCTCTCTAATAAACCCCTTCTTCAACCACCTCAACCTTGACCTTCCCTGTTTCTGCCATATCAGGGTTTGGTATATCCTTAAACTAATCCTCTATGGACTCAAAATCCAAGAACCAATCTGGCAAACGTCAAGTCTCTGGGATCAACAGGGTCAGGTGGGTCCTTTGAAATCTTGGTCTTTGAAGCTAGATCGAGGTCTTCGAGGGTTAGTTCAGGGATGAGCCCTACCATTTGAGAACGCAGACAAGAAGAACTCGGGTTGAAGAATGAGATAAGTGAAATTCCATAAGTGCTAATAGCAAGCGAATATAAATAGTTTGGGGTTTTGCTTTGAAACGGTCAGGTGCTTAAACCCTAGCTAGGGTTTTCAACCTCTTCAGCTGAATAAAGATGGCGAAGTGTTTGGTAATTTGGTTAATTAAATCAAGAATATTTAAAACATAATAATAAGGTGAGGCGGCGTTGTTTCAAGAGGTTCATCGAGGAAACAAAATTGTAAACGCACGACCAATAAAAATACTATTTGTATAAAAAAAAATATTAAGGAAAATAAATATATTCAAACATTTTCTTTATACAATATCAAATAAATGAGTTCCATGGATTAAGTTTTTCTTTTTTTTCTCTCTTTTTTTTTAAAATTTTACAAACAAGATTAAGTTGTTCATGTTTAAAATATGACTCATTTATTAGCCATTTTTAGGAGGTTAGGGCCATTTTGACATTTGCTCATGAACAATCGCGGTAAATTGCCTTGAGAGAAAACAGTTTGGTGTTTGGTAAACTTTTTGTTAAAAGTATAGTGGGTACTAATTCCGCATAATCATTAAAAAAGCTAACTCTTCAAACTCGATTCTCACATAATTAGAAAATAAAGCACCTCATTAGCTGCCTTCTCTTATAGCTTTTCTCACATCAATTTTTAACAATAAGTGATTTTCTTATAGTTTACCAAATGGGGCTGGGCTTCCCCAAATTTTGTTAAAAATCACTTATCACCCCAAATAAGCAATGTCAAACAAGCACTTAGTCTTTCATGAGTTATTATTTAATTTTAGGAAACTTTTTAGCACATTATGTTATTTTTATATATTTGTGTCAAGAATTAACATGTACTATACTAATGTCAAGTCTATGTTGTGTGGTCAATCATGCCCGCATCGGTATATAATGATGTGTGGTCATAACATGTGTAAAAAAAAAGTTTATTAATTTATGCACATTATATTATTTCAATTAAGTATACAATAAGGTTAGGGAGTGCACTTGGAGTGTGGGTTCTAGTTCAATGTCTTTTATAAATTTGTTGTTACAAATGTTTAGATAATATTGAAAAAAGTAACTTAATTCATAACATGTGTAAATAAAATAAAAAGTTTATTAAGTTATCCTATATATTGTATTATTTTGATTAAGTCTAAAATGAGGTTAAAGAGTGTATATCAATGAAGTCTTAAAAAAAAGGCCTAGATGGGTTGGGTCAAGGGTTTCAAATTATATTCTCAAGCCCTATTCAATTAAAGAGTAATCGGGCCGAACGGAACTAAAGAATGGGCCATGCCAACTTTGGCCCATCAGGCCTTGAGCTACCCACTTTAGCTTATGGACTTAGGACCAAATGATGATCCCTATCTCGAGTTTTTATTTTGTTTGTGCATTATAAAAAATAATTTCGTTCATGTAATTGATTCAAGTGTTTAAATCTTATGTGTAGAGACATTTTAGTCTTTTTCTATGCTTTGAAGAGTATAGGAAAATCTCTAATTAACTAAGAGTGTCCAAAATGACTAATTCGTCTCACATGTGAACGACACAATAAAATTGTTTAGAAAACCAATAAATTTCTTGATTAAAATAATAATAATAATAATGACTTGAATTAGTGGGTTACAAATGACGGAATTTAATGCTACCATTCTCCCAAGAAACCCTAGCCATTCTCTCCCTCTCCGTGAGCCCTAAAGAAAAACTCCATAGAGGAGGATGAGGAAGAAGCTTCACTGCCCCTCTCCCTCCTCCTCTCTCGTTTCTTCTTTCTTTTTTGGATCAATATGAATCCAGGGTATCCCCTGCATGTAGGCGATGACTTAATCCCTCGAGCCGAGTCAGACCCCATTTGGGGGGCAAGCTCTCCCAATGATGGCTACTCCATTCACAAGGCTCCAACTCGATACCTTGCTTAAGGGAACAAGCTCCTTACCACTTGAACCACCAAAGCATTGGTTTGTTTTTTCCTTTAGGTTAATGAATAAGTCCACTGGGGCGTTTTAGAAAAACCCCTTGTGATGGTTTCTTTTGAGCTATGGTTAGATTGAAGTTCCCCATCACCTTTTTTAATCTATGTTCTTAATCAAACCCCTACTCTCAAAACCCGCTCCCTAACACCGCTCATGTTCTCTAAATTTGATTCTACATCGTCTTTGACATAGGTTGTTGTAATCACCCAATTATTCCTTGACAAAGTTGTTGTTTTCGTTCATTTGTTTGCTCTTATACCCAAGTAGATTGCCGGAAATCATATTTTCTCAGAATCTATATCGATGCCGTGGTGGGTGTGGCTATGATCGATGCTTCTTCAAGTGATGGTGGTAGGATTTGTCTAGGCTCATGAGTTGTTTTAGGGTTTTGGTTATGTTGGGCTTGTGAGATTTGTTTGGGCTTATGGTTAATTGTGGTGATGTGGACTAGTAGTTTTAATGCGGCTTTGTCCGCGTTAGTTTTGTTTTTAGCATGTTAATTTGTTGTCCTCTTAGGATGAGTATTTTAGATGTCTTGTTGATGTCTTTTATTGTATTATTGAAGTTTATCTAATGAAGTTTCTATTTAATTTATAAAAAATAAAAAAAAGACACAATTTAGATTTCCATAATTTCAATTTCTGGCAATTGAAGATTTCAATGTTTGTCAATCATGTATGTCGAATTTTATGAATGACATAATTTTGTAAACGACACTATGAAAATTGTGAAATAATGCCTATTTTGGTGAAAATTAAAACTAGGATTTTAATGTCCAATTTCTAGAATTTTTCTGCCCGTCATTCAATAAATTACGCGCTTAAGTTGTCAAACAAGGGAATTGTCAATTTCTCCTCTTAAATTCCCAACTTTTAGCTAAATTATGAGTTATTTTCTCTCATCGAAACAGAGGACACGAGCCAAAAATAAAAATAAAAATTTTAAGAAAACTGATAGAATGTATACAACCCTTTTATTTTAGGGTTAGAAAAATGTAAATAGCACTTGAGGTAAAATTGTTGCAAGCATAGCATTTATTATAGGAAAATGTTATGCTTACCACATTTTTCATACCACATTCATACCACCTCTCTAATAGAGGTGTGCCCCATTGTATTGGTGGGCTCTCACATCTAGAGAGATGGTGTGAGAGTCTGTTTTTCTTAAATGATGATTAAACAAAAATAATTGTTATATATATATTGTTTTACGTTTATAGTACTATTCCAGTAATTATAAGCATTTTATTTTATTAATTATTTTTATATTTTTATATATGTTGAATTGAATAAGAGGCTTTGTTTTACTATATATATATATATATGTGTGTATATCATTATTGTCTTAGAATGTGTTTTAAAGCATTATAATTCTTGGTGTAGAGTTATTGATGTGGGTCATAGAGAGAAATATTTACTAATTGAAGGTGATAGTTTTCCTTTGCTTTGAGTTTGACGTGTAAGTCAATTGTGCAAGTCATCTTTTAAACTTGCAAGCTGTTGGGATATTAATGAAAGATATAGTTGAGTCATTATTCTACTAGTACGTGTCTTCATGATATACATTCTCATCTTGTAATGACTTGGAGTGGAAGGAAAATAACTTGGGCACCAAGATGAAAACGTGCTGACTACTTAAGTGATGATAGAATGTTTATTCTACTATAAATAGAAAGCTTACATTTACAAGTTATTTACTGCTACATATAGAGATAACATGCATACATTGTGATAGTTGTTAGAGAGGACTAAGAGAGATGCAAGGAAAATATGATATTGGAGGAGATAGAGAGCTTTGCTTGTGTTTTACTAAATTGGATTTATGTTTTGGAATCGAGGTAGGGATTTCTTGGGGTGCCTTTACGGGGATTGATCTAATTAAATTTCGTGAGCACTATATTATGCATGCTATTATTATTTGAAATGCATAATTATATCATTTCATGGAATTTGGCTAGAATCCTTGGATTGATAAAGAAAGTATGAAAAGAGGGTAATGGGAATGATCCTTTGTGTAGTTGAGTCTAACTCTTGGCAGGTACCAGGTCTAGTGATCCACAGTGCACATGGTTTTTATTGGGTGATTCGGGACTGGCGAAATGGAGTTAGGCAAGATGACTAACAAAAGGGGAATTATGGGACGGTTGAAATGGGTGTTAGTTCATATAAATGGGCATTCGGGACCAAGTGGTATAAGCATGGTATGAGACGTGCAGGTCTGCTGTCCAGTTATATGAATTAACGGGATTAGATGAAGAGCTTTCATTCATGCATTATCATTATTAATATGATATTTGGCTGTGTGATTGCATGTCACTTAATTTAGTTATATCAATCTACTGTGGTAAGGTCTCATGTCCCTATTGAGCGGTGGTTGCTCATCCCTCACCCCTGTTAATTTTTCAGATGAATTAGTGGGCAAGACAAGGACTAAACCAGGACGAGGCTAAATTAGTTGAGACTGATAATGCTTTATTTATTAATTGTAAAGTTGTAAGATTTTTGGGAGCTATTTTTATAAGAGAAGTTTATTTTAAACCCTTCTTTGTATTTTTTTTTATTATTTTACTCACACACTGGGCGCGGGTTTCCGCCTACCCCCCTGGTTCCGGGGCATGACAGGTGGTATGAATGTGGTATGAAAAATGTGGTAAGCCTAGCATTACCCTTTATTATAAGCTCCTAACTTTTAACTGTCACGACTCACGAATAAATATTGAAATAAAAGCCACTATGTGTCTCAACTCTTCCTCTGAAATAAAAGCCACTATGTGTCTCAACTCTTCCTATATGTTGGAATTGACATGAAGATTGCTCATGACATCTCTCTTTTCAACTGAGAAACAAAACACCACCATTCGTCCCAATTTTAGTACAATAACATTAGTAAAGGATATTCCATTAGTAATGAAAAAGGGAGTTGAGGAGGGTATGCAGTAAAATCAACCCATTGAAACTATAGGGGATGGATCCCTTCAACTCCCTTTTTATCTCTTGCTCATAATCAAAAGTCAATGGAGTTTAGCCCCGTGAAAAATGACATTGACTTGTAAATCAGGAGTCTCATGTTTGAACTCCATGATGGTACATTAACAGTGTTTCTGTGTGAAAAAACCCCTCATCTAAAATCGCTCGTATAAAAAAAAAAAATTCAAAGGATTATTAAATATATGAAATTTTCAACTCTACTTTCCACTAAGATGATAAAATATGGTTTTTCTATATTGTTGGTGATAAAAGCCTGGTTTATTTTTTTTTAACATTTCGACTTGCACTGTATTTATTGCATACAGCTACAAACTGAGCCAGAGGCAGACATCATATATATCATAAAGAGTGAGCACAGAGTTTTACCCCAACCAAACCTAACACCAAACTTGCCTTCTTCATGTCATAAAAACCATCTGAACTCTCCAGCTTTCACTTTTACCTATCCACTTTGAACATCTTTTTCCAGCTTGTCTCCACCTTACACCCTTACACCGTTTCTATCTATTTAAATTCGACACCATGAACTTTTTTTTGTGCGTAGTCAAAATCGACACCAAGAACGCAACTACGTCCCAAAAACCAAATCAAAACAAAAAGGAAAAAAGAAAAACTTCATAGGGTTTTTATAAAAAACAGTCATGAATATCATGTGAGAGAGTCGGACGCAATGCATAAGGCATTTATGTGCAATTTTACACTTCTTAAACTAATAATAAGATATAGAAATTGAATCAGTCATTCATAGTAAAGTAAACCTGCATGACTAGCAAACTATCGATAAGATCGAAGAATGGCTCCACAAAAAGTACATATGATGGCTCTCCAAGATTTCCAATAAAATGGGACGTAACAAAATCTTGTAGCCGTCTTCATGTCGGCAACACTCGCTCCTCCGCCGCACCGTGAGCATATCCCTGCCGCCGGCTTGCTCCGCCGCACTTGCCTCTTCTGATCCACCAGAAAACAGAACACCACCATTCTGTTTTGGTTTCGGTTTCGGATTTTGCCTTTGAACTAATTTCTGAGGAGAGCACCCAAAAATGTGATATTTTGCTTTGTTTGGAGCTGAGAGCAAGTGAGAACTGCAAGTTGAGAAATACGAAATGAACATTTATTGGTTTATATAATGCTTCAGAAGAATTATAGGTCGAGCAAGTTTTATGTTCATCTTGGTTTTTGACCGTTGGATCAGTGTGGATTTGTTAGGTTGTGGGACGGAGATGTTCGCGGCTTAAGCTACTGTTGCAGGCCTATATATTTTCGCCAACTGGCTGAGGATGAAATGATGGGCAAGAGATCTTGGCCGTACGTGTGGGTGTAGATGAAGGGCTGACGGTGATCTGGTGATTAATAGGGTTCAGCTGATCAGTTGGGAGTGAATGTGGGTGGCAGTTGGTAGGTCCTTGGTGGTGATTTGGATTCGGAGTGGGCATTGGCCGACTCACAGTCAAAGCATTGAAAATCAACGGTCATCTTTCTTCCAACTTGGAAAAAAAATAAATCAGTTAAGAAAAAAAGATGTTAACTTTTGTTTGTTTGCTGGGAAAATTGGGAAAAGATTTTGACTTTTCCACCATATGTGCATGCTACAATTAATATTTCGTTGTCTGTCTCGCCCAAACTTGTAATATCAGCAACAGAATTTTACCCTAAAACGATTAGCTCAAATTGACTCGACCAATATAAAACGTCACCACATGAAAAATATACCCATTTTAAGGTGTCATCAAATCACATTTAAAACTTTGGTTGAAAAATCAATTTTATAAAAATACCAAGAGCATCAATCAAAGGAGTAATTTCCCACGTGTACATGGTACACCAACGCATACAAAAATTTATCGAACTTTTTAGTTTCCAACTTATATGAATTTTTTCAGCTACAAATCATAATCGCTTGCTTAATAGTTAGTGGCTACAAATTGGTATTGGGATTACCATATTCATGAAATATGTCCATTCTTAAATTCAAGGACCTGCCAACTTATACCATCATAATATATAATTAAAAGATTATAAGTAGAATTATCTTCCTTAAAAGAAAAAAAGGTTATAAATAGAACTTTTAAAGCTATACTTCTTTTTGGAGGATCTCAGCCATACCTTTTCCTTTCCTTTCATTTTCATAACGTGACACCATAACAAGCACTTGTCTTTCTTAACGGGTAAGGAATGTAAGATGAAATGTTACGAATAAATTCCCATAAATTTATTAGTTAATCAAGTAGTTTGCAATTTTTTTTTTAAATATAGGTTAGGTTAGTTGACAAAGACAATGAACCCGCTTTTTTACACCAAAATTTGATTCCCTCTCTATAGTTTGTAAGAAAAAAACATTTCTCAATTTTTAATTTAAATTAATTATGTAAAACTTCAATATGTCTCGAATAAAAAAGAGAGGCGGGTACTTCACCTAACAGGTTCTCAAACGGCTATATATTTTTCAAAAATCAGTTTTGGCCCGTCGTCCCCATTTTCATGAAGCTCGTCTTCAAACGCCATTGCAGCTCTCTCACATCCTTAAATCTACAGAGCACCAAAAACCCATCACCCAAACAATCCCAAATCCTCCGACTCTGCAAGCTGGGCTTACTCTCCGATGCGATTCTTGTCCTGAACTCCACTGATTCCGGCGAAATCACCCTTAAACCAATCCTATACGCTTCGCTCTTACAAACTTGCACCAAAGCTGTTTCATTCAACCATGGCCTCCAAATCCATGCGCATGTCGTTAAGTCTGGCCTCGAAACCGACAGATTCGTTGGGAACAGCTTGCTTTCTCTGTATTTCAAGTTGGTTCCCAATATGTCCGAGACTCGGAGAGTGTTTGATGGTCTTTTTGTTAAGGATGTGATATCATGGACTTCGATGATAACTGGGTACGTTCGGGCTGGAAATCCTGGAAATTCAATTGAAGTGTTTTATGATATGTTGAAGTTTGGGATTGAGCCAAACGCGTTCACTTTGTCTGCCGTGGTTAAAGCTTGTTCGGAGATTGGGAACTTGAGGCTGGGCCTGTGCTTTCATGGAGTGGTGGTGAGACGTGGGTTTGTTTCAAATCATGTTATAATTAGTGCTTTGATTTATATGTATGGGAGGAATTATAGATCGGAAGATGCGCGCCGGTTGTTCGATGAATTGACTGAACCAGGTGCTATATGCTGGACGTCGGTTATTTCTGCGTTCACAAGGAGCGATTTGTTTGAGGAAGCATTGGGGTTCTTTTATTTGATGCATAGATATCATGGGTTGTCTCCGGATGGTTTTACGTTTGGGACGGTATTGACTGCTTGTGGCAACTTGGGGAGGCTGAGGCAAGGTAGAGAAATGCATGCTAAGGTAATTACACATGGACTTTGTGGAAATGTGGTTGTTGAGAGTAGCTTGGTTGACATGTATGGAAAATGCGGGTCAGTAGAGTATGCTCAGCGTGTCTTGATAGGATTCCCAAGAAGAATTCAGTTTCTTGGTCTGCGTTGCTAGGAGTGTATTGTCAAACTGGAGACTTTGAATCTGTCATTAAGCATTTCAGGGAAATGGAAGAGGCTGACCTCTACAGTTTTGGAACTGTTCTTCGTGCATGTGCAGGTTTGGCGGCTGTACAACAAGGGAAAGAAGTGCACTGCCAGTATGTGAGAAGGTGTGGTTGGAGAGATGTTATTGTAGAATCAGCTTTAGTTAATCTTTATGCAAAATGCGGTTGCATAGATTTTGCCCGTAGAGTTTTCACGCAGATGCCAGTTAGGAATTTGATAACATGGAACTCAATGATTTGTGGGTTTGCTCAGAATGGTGGAGGTGCAGAAGCTCTTAGAATATTTGATAGGATGATTAAGGAGGGGGTTAAGCCCGACTATATCAGCTTTATTGGGGTTCTTTTTGCTTGTAGTCATGCAGG
This sequence comes from Prunus fruticosa, assembly GCA_018703695.1. Classification (NCBI taxonomy): domain Eukaryota; kingdom Viridiplantae; phylum Streptophyta; class Magnoliopsida; order Rosales; family Rosaceae; genus Prunus; species Prunus fruticosa. The sequence continues at coordinate 32,849,259 of CM031919.1, forward strand.
TTTGGTTGATCAAGGGCGCAACTATTTTATCTTGATGATAAAGGAGTACGGGATTAAACCTGGGATTGAACATTATTGTTGCACGGTTGATCTTCTAGGCCGTGCTGGGCTACTTGAAGAAGCTGAGAATTTAATAGAGAATGCAGATTGTAGGAATGATTCTTCTCTTTGGGCAGTTCTTCTAGGTGCTAGCACAACCTGTTCCAACTCCACTACTGCGGAGCGCATAGCCAAGAAAATGATTGAACTACAACCTGACTACCATTTGAGTTATGTTCTTCTAGCTAATGTTTATAGATCAGTAGGCCGATGGGATGATGCCTTGGAGATTGGGAGGATAATGCAAGATAGAGGGGTTAAGAAGACGCCGGGTAAGAGCTGGATTGAATCCAACAGTAAATTGGGTTCTTTTCTTCCTGTGGGTGATGTGGAAATTCCTAGAAGAATAAATTTTCCAGTTGTTATGGATATTGTCTGGAAGTGAGAAGAAATAGGAGTGAACCAACAATCCACTGTCAGCCCATCCTTGATAAGATACTCACATTATGCAATTCAAGAAATGGTTGGTGGAGGCAATTGCATTGATGCATTCTTCTTAGCTTTTCTCACTTCAATATACAACTGGGAGTTTTACATTTTTTATATCATGAGAATTTTGGTTTAATCTCATTTTGTATGGTTAATTGGTGAGTGAGAGTAGATTTTGACCCAGACTTGTCAAAATGATCAGTTATATTTTACTGTAGCAATGTTCAAATAAGATACCGATCACTTGCAAATTTTGGCGTATCAGCCTGCATGAAAAATGAACAAGCACATAAAGCTTAAATCAAGTAGCAAAAATTGCATTCAGTGCTGGCATATTATTAGGATTTAATTTAACAAATTGGAAATACAATACATGTTTCGTCAAACCCGGTACTTTTTTATACAATCTTCAAATTAGTCAGCTGTTTTCCTACCATGCATACACAGTATGAGATGCATGCACAAATGCTTTTCTGTAGAGAGTAACGCCATTGGGAGTTTTTCACTTCAAATAATTACAAATCCTCAAGATCTGAGGTAGTTTCATCAGGCTCAGCTTTAGTTTCGGAATCCGTTTGATGTTCCAGTCGAACACATATTTCATCTCTTGGCTAACCAATTTGGCGAGGTCATGCCTATTGGCATCTGTATAGGCATCTCTTACAGCTCTGAACAAGGATTCATTTGGCTCTATTTCTTCATATTTCATCTGGCTGTATATCCGCTTCACGCCTTCAACCATACCAGCTTTACCGTAACAACCCACTAGGTTAATATACGTTACGAGGTCTGGTTCCAGGTCATCATCTTGCATTTTCATGAACATGTTCAGAGCCCTGTCAATTTCCCCAGCTGCCCCATAAGCATATATAGCAACATTGTAGAGAAAAGAATCAAGTTTTACATCAGCTTTTGTGAATTTTTCACACGACTCGAGCGCCATAGCATGCATACCAACCAGAGAGAAAACATAAGTGATGATAGCTTGCCTAGAGTAAGGTTTCCCTTCATTGTAAGATGATTCAAGCTGCGTTACTGCTTCAATTGGAATACCTTTCTTCAATATAGTGAATAATACTTTAAAAGTTCCACTATCAGGCAAGAGTTTCCGAGTTACCATCTCGTGCAACAATTCTCCACATTCACGCAGCTGCCCGTTAATGGCATAACATGACATTACCTTGTTAAATGAACCACAGTCCCTTATTAGACCTGAAAGTTTCATTTCCTCTGCTACATCAATGGCTTCATCAAGCATGCCCACATTCTTGTAAAGATAAATCATGATGGCATATGTTATCTCATCTGCCCAACCCTTTGCTCTCAATTTTTCAAAAATCAATTTGGCTTCAGATACCATTCCAAGATCTGCATAGAGATTGATCATACTGTTAGATGCAACAATATCTCGGGGACCCTCTAGATCTTTCAGCCTCTCATAGAGTACTTTTGCTCCATCAAGGCAGTCCACCTTACCATAAGCCTTTATCAGGGATGTAAGAACTATCTGGTTTGCAGAAATCCCAGATTCTTCCATGTGGCGAAAATACTTAAGTGCTTCTTCAACTCTGCCAGATTCTACAAATCCATTGATTAAAGAACCATACACAAATTCATTTGGTTGTACCCCTGAGTTTACCAAGTCTTGGTACACATCAACTGCATCAGAAAGCTGGCCAAGGTGAGCATAGCATGCAATAAGAGCAGAGAAGGCTAGAGAGTGTGGCTTGAAACCCATTTCACGCATTTCTGTTAAAACATCCCTTGCCTGGTCCACCAAATCACCTCCTGAGAACATTTGAATGAGAGAATTATATGTGCATTTATCAGGCCAAGTCCCATGATTTCTCATGCCCTTGAAGAGAGAAAACGCTTTATCATAAAGCTTTGCCTTACCATAAGCTTTGATCATAACATTATATTCCACAACATCCTTCTTCTGTCTCACCGAGTCTTTCTTCCTATAGAATATGGCCTCAGCTTCAGTCCAAAATCCCTTTTCAGCATATGCATCTATAATTGCTGCACATGTCTTTGATGAAAGCCCACCATTTAATTGACATTTCTCATAAAAAAACTTCGCCTGATCAAGCTGTCCCTCATTAATATACATCTTGATGACACCAGGAACAGAATGCTCATCAATTCGCACACCAGATTTCTCCATACTCCGAATCACAGTTTCCACATCTTGGACCATGTTTCTCTCACATAATACATGAAGAACTGTCCTGTGAGATACAATATCCGGGGAAAGACCCACCTCTCTGATTTTCCTATAACAGTTCAGAGCAGCATCAATGTTCCCTGCATCAGCATACAGAGACAGAAAAATGTTATAAGTTCTTGTATCAGGAGATATTCCCCTTTCTTCCATCTTACTAAGCAAAGCTTCCGCTTCTGACAAATGCCCATGACTTCCACAAGTAAAGATCATAGTATTGAAAGTAATAGCATCCATTGCCACACCAGATTTCATCATTTCTCCAAACACATTAGCTGCATCATCAAGACGTCCTGCCTTCCCATACAAATCAATCAAAGCATTATATGTCGATGTTTGCCGTGGTTTTCGGATAGAGTTCTCTGTATCCGATGAGGCATTAATCTTTGAAGTGGGAATTCTCCCACCTGTCTTGAAAAGCTCAGTGGACAAGAAATGCTTAAAACTAATAGGCTCTAAGCCAGAATCATTCACAGAATCACCCAGAGAATCCAAATCAAGTTCATCGAGTTCAATCTTGCCATTGCACCAATCCTTATAAAACTTATCTGCCCTATCAAACTCCCCTGCATCCTTCAAGGCCTTAACAACCGTATTCGTTGTAACATCATCCGGGAAAATTCCCCTTAGTTTCATGTGCTTGATCCACAAAAGCGCTTCTTTCACAAGGCCTGCTTTCCCATACACATCAACGAGCATTGCATATGTATTGTTCGTCGGTAGAACACCTCTTTTCGCCATCTCAATCCAACAAAGCCTTAATTCATCCCATTTCTGAGCCCTACCCAGCTTTCGAAGCACCACATTATAGTGTATTACATTGGGTACGTACTCCTTTTGTGACTTGAACCACTCGAAAACACGCACAACTATTTCCCACCTTTTCTGTTCTTTGAGAATCACAGTCTGTTCTTTTGGATTCAAATTTTCGCCACACGAATTAAGGGTCTTTTCAACATCGTTTTCTGACTGTAAAGACCGCAAAATCGAAGGCAATACGCCTCCATACACCTTCTTCTTACCATTAATTGAAGAACCTTTTGTGGGCAAAGAATCACACTGAAGCTTAAACCCTACAAAAGCCCTAGGACCTCTCGAATTCTGCTTCTGAGCCCGTGAAGTCACAACATGGTCAATATTTTGAGGAGTAGACAAGGCATAAGGAACAGGGTACAGTTGCCTTCTTGCTAAGCCGTGATTGTGGTGAGTAAAGGTAAATTCTAGAAAGGCCCTAGTTCTGAAAGGACATTGGGGATTTCGAAGCTTACTTGGTGAGAAGGTGCGGTTGTGCATTGAGCTCTGGAAACTTTCTTGCCCTAATTCCATGGAACTGCAACTCTGGCTGTGAAGCATCATGGCTTTGTGCTTTGAGTTTTGAAACTTGGTACTTGGGGCTCAGGGTTTTTCAGCTCCAAAAGAATTAGGTTTAATGGAGGACTTAAGTTTCTCATTCCTGCTGCAGCCCCTGGCAGTTGGCCCTCTTTCATGTAGGAACAAGCTGAGCCTCAGGGCTAAAACCGACAAAAGAAATTTTCGAAAGCTTCGTTTTTTTATTGATTTTTTTTTTTCTGTCTGATGTTTAAGTTTCTGTTTCAGTCTTTGAACTTTCGTCTTATCTTTATACCTATCAATTAATTAAAAAATAATTAATCTTTACCACAAAAAATAAGTTTATTATTAAAATAATATTAGACAAAATATTCTCTTTGTCCCAAGAAATAATTTTTTATTTTTATTGTGACCATGCTCATAGCCTTCGCAAGATGGCGGCCATGATTTTTATATGGTTGGCACTGAAAAAATATTGGAGAGGAAAATTGTTATGGCATGTTTTCTTTGATTGTATTATAAGAAATTAGGTCGAGTATGAGAGATTCTCGTGTAGAAGTACCGTACTATCTCATAAAAAGTGGGTCTCGGAGTTGAGACACATGCAATGCTTAATCTTTTTGAGAGAACTACGACATGAGAAAGCTCTACACAAGATTTATTCACGTGTCTTATTAACAAAGTCATAAGAAATTCAAAATTGTAGGAGACAATCAAAAGAAGCCTCTCTAGTTTGATTTATCATGGGCTCTGTGACTAAAATTTCAACTATTCAAGGACCAAAAGTATCAAACATAAAGAGTGTTTCTCTAGAATCAAATACGGGGAAAACGATATTTCAAGGTTGGACCCAAAATAGGCACCGTCCATCTGACTGCACAACCTAACAAAATTCACTACTATACGAAATCCTTTGGTTTGTGAAGAAACCATTAAACAAAAAGAATGTAAGAGAAACCGTGATCCTAACAAGTTGCTATCCAAAATCCTTTTGGTTTTGGTCATTTCACATTGCTGCCATCATGGTACTTCTTGCTGCCTCACGCTTCACCTCTTCAGCCTTTCCACTGCCTCTGAAATACGTGTATACTTGCTGCGAATACGATACGATGCAAGGAGAGTAAGTTTCTCCAATGAGGGGAAGAAAAACGACAGAGTAAAGCCAGGAGAAAAATGCAAGTCCATTAATCATTTAACCTGAATAACCCAGATGCTGAGGACTGTTTCACAGACGAACAACCCAAATCCAATGAAGTAAAGTATCTGAAATGAAGAAACGAAGTCTTCACGGGGTCATCAACTCAAAATAAAACTTCAAGATCAAACCACTGTCATAGCAATCTAACAGTTCTAGTTCTTTCCATCATATTGAAATTCTCATCACTAACACCACTAGATTGTTGCCTAGCTGAAAAAGAGACTTATCTCTGATGCAATTATTGAAGGAGAATATCCAAGCCAACATAGAATAATGAAAGCTCGAAACTTACCCCAACCCCAGCATTGTAACCCAGCAGTTCTATTGCAGGCAAAATACCTCTGTACACAAGATCACACCAAAGAAAAATCAGTTTCACGAGGAAATATATTAGTATATATTTGTGATTAATGGAAGAAGATGTACTACTAGAAGAAGGCAAGGTTTTCTATTGGGAGAAAATTTTAGATCACAAGATCTGCAGGACATTATCATGTTGGATGGCACATCCCTTACTCATTTGTACTTATTCCCCCTTCATAAACGAAATAACTAATGTAACAGTAGTCATTAGTAAACCCCGTAGACTGCACAGTTAAGAAAACTTACGTGATAGATTTCCCTTTGAAGACAATTGGAGGAGCAATTACAGCATAGATGCAAAACGCAATGTGGAGCTGCAAATAGAGAAACGGGGCATAGAAGTGAGCCAATTTTCACATCATCTTGAATGCAGAAAATATAACTTTAATAAGAGCAAAAATATACGTACCAGATAAGACAAGAAAAACCCAGCAAAACTCAGAGCACTATCAGTCCTGTAATAGACGGCACACAATTACAAGTACGAATCCTAATATGTTAGGATGAAAAAATAACAGAAACAAAAAATATAAGATAGAAGATATGCTGGACAAATGTTGTAGAAGTACACAGTCATCAATGTGATCATTTGCATAGGCCTGAAGCCTCATATACAGTTTTTTCATAGTGATGACAATAAGGTCATATCCATAGAATCATAAGTACCTCATAGCACGATAAAGCGGGCGATACCAGAGGAAATAGGATAGCGGAACACTTGCTATGAAGTAGATTACAGCCAGAAGCCAAATTATTGGACCTGCAAGAAGATAAAAGTTCAGACTAAATTATGAAAGAGTTTATTTATTTATAATGGTTAATGCGTCTACACTAAGTCACAGATCAAACCTTCTCCTTTGAACCAGGCTACGGTAACTGCCAGAATATTCCACAGAAGACACACAACCAAACCTGAACAATGCCATAAGCTTAGTCAACTTAAGCAACCACAGAAAAATTTGACTTAATTAGTTAGATCATATTTTTGTACAAACAATTTTTAACTCAAACTACTAAAGTAAATACAAGGAAAAGAGCGAGAAACAAAAAATCTACAATCAAATATCATCTGGCCATTGAAACAGCTGTGCCGACTATCACAAAAGAAAATAGACAAAAATTAACATACCCAGATATGTTGTGAACGCAACATACTGGATCCTCTGTAAATGGATTGGTATTTCGTTTGCAATGTCATGATGGATGATAGGGAAAAATGGAGGCCAGTTTTTCTCCTCTATAACAACTCCAGCTGCCAAAACAAAAAAAGGGAAATTACAAATTGGACTTTGGTGTCATAGTCTCTCTCAAGCATATATCAGAAAATGGATAAACCTCGTGCTATGGCGTCTTCCCGCCGCTTTAGTTCCTGAAACAAGATGATGGCATTATGAATTCCACTTACTAAATACAAAATTAATTTGTCTGAAAGCATAAAATTCTCAACTAAAATCAATGTTGCACGTCAAAATATAAACTTGGATCTGAAGTGGATTATTCTTGTTGTCATGGCAACAATTTCTAACATGCCTTAGTACAGAAGAGGTGCCTCAAATGAACCTAAATATCGACATACCCACAATAAATTGATAATTACTATAAAAATAACGGTCTGGGACTCTGTTTACAAGTACATCAATTATATTTTATAAGCCCTTTGCAAGCATCATATGAGTTATAATGGGCAATTACCTGTTCCTTCTTTTTCAATTCAGCCTCTTTTGCGTGGAGTTCCTTCTCCTTTGCTTGTAAACTCTACATTAACAAAAATAATAAGAAACAATAAATCATTGCTCGTTGACAAAAATAAATAAATCATTGATCATAAATAACAGATAGAAAACTTTAAAATATGATTCAACATCTTGCATATGCTGAACAACCTTTGAATTATTAAGAGGAATATCAATTGTTGCATTGCGATCATAGGGTTCAGGAGGAAGAGGTGAAAGCCTCGAGTTTGCAGGGGGGACACTTCCAGGATTCTAGAAATTTAGAAAAACGCAATAAGATGAAGATTACAAAAAGGGAAAGAAAAAAAAAATCATCTTTGCAGAAATCATCTTTACAGAGTCAGCACATCAGGCAAGCACAATCACACCAACAATGCACCATGAACCCATTCAGATTCTTGAGTTCTACATAACCCAAAACAAACAAAAAAAGCGCCTAAGATCCGAACCTTCTAGTTGTTTCCCTTTTCTTTGTTTTTCTTAACAACTAAACTGACCATTGAATACCAGAAACAAAGAAACTAGAGATGAACATAGCTACACAACCTACATTGTGGGTTTCAATTCACCGTGGAATCAAATACCAAACAGAGACCCAAACCAGTGAAATGAAAACACATTGAAGATTTCGCACTATAAGCCAGGATTTCAACATATCATAAATTCCAATTCCCAAAGGATCATGTATATGTAAATACACAGACACGTACAGAAATCGCGATTGAAGATAGAGACTTCGGTCTATAGATACAAAAACACGTATACGTAAATGCAGGTCTGTATCGGAACTTACCGCAAATGGATTGACCTCGTCATCGGCGAAAGGGTTAGAATCGTACCGATTCATGGGAGCGATCCAAGCTCTGGTGACTGTGAAATGACAATGGGCTCTAAATCGGAAATGTGAGAGTTAGAGTTTTCAGTGATAAGGATCGTCGAACATGGAAAAATGAGAGAGAAGTTCTTTTCTTGTGGTTATTGGTTTTAAGGAAACGAGAGACAAAGAGAGGCTCTTGGAGCGTAAGGCCTTCGTTTTTGTGGAGCTGTTTGTTTCCTGGGAAAATTGAACCAGAAAATCAGAGACGAGATTATAAAGGGTGTTTGGCGGGGAAGGCCTTAATACTGTGCGTGGCGTGGGGCCTTTAAGAGAATATTTCAGTCTTCAGACATTAAAAAAGAGGGCCAAAACTATATTTTAATAATATTTATTTCTCTACAGTAAGATTTGGAGACAAATATTTTTTTGTTTTTTTAATCGCTTTTTAATTTATTTAGTGCTATTTATAATTATATACATTATAAGACTGTCACGCTCACTATCTTTATTATTTATAATGTATTGTCGAAAATAAATAAATATTTGAGAAGCAAATATCTATAGAAGGAAAAGGAGGAGATATTCGCGCTCAACCCTTGTGGTGGCCTTGCACTGTGGGAGTGCATTGAGGGAGCGTGAATAGCGGTCATTAAGTAAAACTACAATTCACTGAGGTAACAAATTAGTTTTAACACCAATCAAAAGTGGCTTCAATTAACCGCTAGTTATAATTAACTTCTAATCCCCAGACAGTAATTGACCATGATAGTCAAGGAGCTTGGATTGGATTAAACCACGATGACGGTCATATTATCTTTTGCATTCGTATACATGGGTTAAGCCAGTTGATCAGGGCAATGAGTCCAACTCCCTCACACTCAAGTTCGCATACATGGAAATCCAAATGCCGAATTCAATGACATGTTAGTTAAGAAAAGTGCTAACATCAGTCGTGGCATGAATGAGTGTAGAACTCACATTGCCATGTCAGATGACTTCACCGCTGGTGCAGTCAGAAGATGTTGCTAAAGTAGTAAAACTACACAGGCAAATGCGCTAACAACCTGAAATGGCGGAGAAAATCGAATTTAACCCATCCTTTACAAAACTCATGAGGTATGTGTGTTATAAAATGGAATAGATTACATTTTGAATCGGTAGAAACCAAGTTCGTGAGGCATCACAGAGCTAGCTGAAAACGTTCCACTACCAAGAATTTATAGTGACAATTGACAAATAATAATAGCTAAACAATTGGGTTAGCTCAACTTTGCAGGACAGACAAACAATAGAATGACCAGAGAGTATCGAACACCAAAATCGGACTGTTGGAATGTTCACATCCAGAACTTTGCACAGCTGGTCGCAGTAAAGAAGCTTGCGATGCAGATATTGGTGGTGTTAGTTTGGGGCCATCATCTGCAGCCTGTTTACAAAGGATGTATCTTCTTGGTTCTAGCAGTAGTCACAACTAGCGCCACCCCCATCATTGATAATCTGGTCATTAGGTCTTTATTTCACAAAGAAGTCAATCTTCACTTGATCCACTGCTGTGAGGCTCTCGCCGTATCATGTCTAATAGGTCTTGCACGACTTCAGACATCAGTGGCCTGAACTCTGGCTCCGACTGTAAAATACAATTCACATTTTTAGGATTATGGTTCTCTTTGGAGTCGAGGCGGTGAAGAACAACTAAAAATATAGTGGGGCTCATGTCCCACTAATATGGAAAATTAAACTTGTGTTTTTGAGCATTTGAAGCATTCTATCTTTACTCAATAGAGATACCAGGTAAGCTAAGTTTACCAACCCAATGATGCCCCTTTTGAAGAATATTATGTCACAAATTCCATAAAACAAAGTCTAACTTAACTGTATAACTTACGATGTCAAAAATGGCATTGCTCACCTGAACACATCGAGATATAATGTCTGCAAAGTGTGATAAAGACTTCGTAGGATATTGTCCCTTTAGAGAAGCATCGACCATCCTTGATAATGCATCGATGTCATGAAGCTGAGTAGTGGCCCATCTAACAAGGAATTGCTCCCCTCGATTCCTTGTGCTGTAAACTCAAATTTTCAAATACAAAAATAAATTAAGCAGGGGTTGGTGGAATAATGCGAGAATGCAATTAAGAACTTGAATTTGCTAGTCTTTCACCTGTCATGGGACTTCCGGCCTGTTAATAATTCCAGCATTACCACCCCGAAGCTGTAAACATCACTCTGATGAGTATAAATTCCTGACTTCAATTCTGGAGCTCCATAACCATAAGCCGATAGCAGATGTCCTGACAACTGAAAGTACGAAGCAATTTAGGAGTAGTAATAAGTAGTACTGGTGATGACCATAAGTAGTCATCATTCATTCAATTGTTCCACACTGCAAATCAACCAATAGAAATGACCTAAAGCCTAAGCAGACAATCGAGACACTGCATGCCTTTTGAAAAAGAAGTAATACGGAAGAGTGGTAGTCCAATAAGCAAGCTTCAAGATCAGAAGGCGAAATCAACCAACATGAATGACCTAAAGCTACAAAACCATCTGAGAAATACAAATCAACCAATAGGAATGACCTAAAGCTACAAAACTATCTGGGAAAGAAAAGCAACATTGGCTCACTTAAGAATGCACAATTACATCCATTTAAAATGGAAAGAAATCATTTACATTCTTACTGTTTCTTTTTCCTAATCTAGACTATATCTATATATAATCACAATGGAGAAAGCATTCACTGCACCAAATTCTCTTGCTAATTAAATCCATGTTGAAGGAATACAACACACTTCCTCCAGAAAAAAAACCTTAAACTGTCAATGTTGGTCTCAAAACCCACACTGTTGTAAGGAAAAAAAAAACCTGCAAAAAAAAATGTAGAAATATGACTTACCTGACTTACAGAACCTGATGATATCAATGGAGCCAAGCCACAGTCAGAAACACGCACGGAAAGGTCATCATCAAGGAGAAGGTTGGCAGACTTGAAATTCCTGTGTACAATAGGTGGCTGACAGACCTCATGTAAATACCTACTCAAACAAAACAAAGGCAGAGTTAGACTCACTGTAGCTCCTATCAGCATATGATCAGGGAAAAAAAAGTCCTACATGAGTGGGTTCAGAAATTGCCATTGCAATTGGTACTCACTCTAAGGCTCTTGCAGCTCCAAGTGCCATTCTAATACGAGCATTCCATGGCAGTTTCTTCTTAAATTCATCATCTACATGCAGAGCATCATGCAGTGAACCATTACTGCAGTACTCGTAGATAAGAAGCCTTTGACCATGCTCTGCACAGTAACCGATGAGCTCAACAACATTAGCATGCCGGATTCTGTCAATGTTGTTTACCAGTTCAAGAAACTCATCATCCTTCTGCTGACTGGAAGCTCTCTTGTCCAATTTCTTGACTGCAAGTAGCTACAAAAGCATCCCAAAAGATTAATGTCAGTTTCTGAACGGTTTTGTGCATATAAACAGAAACTGCTTGATTACATGAGATAAAAGCACATGACACAGAAAAAATATGAAATAACTCTCTTCGTGCAACCCTTTCTCCCAAGCCAAGATATTTTTGCAAAATGTCCATAAGATTGCATCTAATTTTATGTCTTTATAAAGAAAAATATCTGCTTCTTCTTATCTGCTTAAAAGGTGAAATCCAATAGATATTATGAAGTCCTCCTCAGTTTGCTTATGAAGTTTGACAGCTTGCTTTTGATCACCCTGAATTTGCTTATTTATCAAGCTTGACACTAGATTTCAATGAAAATGGAAACTATCTACACATTAATTCATTTGCTAGAAACTTATCACAGAATGAACATGGAGATTGAATCTACATATAATGAATTAGATGCACCCATTCCACGTGGTTATTTTGATACTAGATCAACCATACTGTTCAGAAAAAAACTCAGATGGTTGGAAGTACAAATAGCAGATAATAAATAAATAAATTGATAAACAAGAAGGCTGTTTAAAACAATCAATCAATACTGGTGGACCTAGCACAACAATACTACAAAAGTGCAAAATAACAGGCACCTACCACAAATTTCAGTCAACTACTCATCCATGAAGTAGTTGCAATAAAGCAAAACCAATTCATAAATCAGAAACAGACCTTTCCATTAGGAAGCTGTGCCCTATAGACACTTCCCAGCATGCCTGCTCCTAGAAGATTATCAGGAGAAAAGCTGTTTGTATATTGCTGAAGGGAAGCAATGGTAAAAGACTTCGCAAAAATTGCAAGGTTTGGATTTTTAGTGGAAGGCTTTAGTTTAGGCAGTTCAGTTGGCACAAATGGCTTCACAATGACCTTCTCAACAGGTGGTGGTGGAGGAGGGGGAGGAGGGGGAGGAGGAGGAGGCATCAAATACGCATCAAGTGCACTCAAATCAGACTCTTGCCTTGGTACTGTGCCCGTCCCTTGGACATTTCTATCTTGCTTATCATTTGGCTTTGGAATTGCCCACGTTCTTCTGGTTTCTGTTTCATTATCCTCTTTGGGCCTCACAACTGCCTCTTTCAGAACTGTTCACCATAATTTTAGTGAGTTGCTTACAATAAGATGCATAAATATGAACGATCCAAGAAAAGAAAAAATATACTTAAATTAGATTGAATTAAAAAGTGAGAGAATTTGCCTTTCTGTATTAGATTGGTTGGTTGAACCAAGGAACTATTGTCCCTGGGAGGGTTCTCCCTGTCACCTATATATGCACCTATTTGATGCCGCTTGGAAATTCTGTCCGCCTCTTCTCTTCTGCCACGTCTTGGCATAAAAAACAAAATTACTAGTAACAAAACAACAAAAAGCAAGACCCCACCAATTGATATCCCAACTACCCTTTTAGTAGTTAAAAATTTCTTTGATTTTCCAGAATTTGATGTATCTTGTGAAGATGGTCCATCAGCCTGTTTCCCAGGTGTTCTGCCAGGTGGTTTTCCAGTAGGTGGTCCCCAAAAAGACTGTGGAGGTGGGGGTGGAGTCGACAGAGATGTGGGTGGAGGGACTGGAGCAATAGAAGAATTGAATGGATTACCATCTTTTCTGCATTAAGCATATAAGAATTAGTTATGTGGAAAAACAACTATAGTATCCAAATTATCAAGCTCTCTTTCCTTGATAACAATGTATAACAGAGATGAACAACTTAGATTCTGCATATGATATACTGCAACGGAACTTAATGCTTCATTTAAGGATAAGTCTACAATGTGTGTTTGCAAGTAATCTCTTCAAACTTTTGTACTCCATAAGCCTCACCTGAAATTTGGGATGCTCAGCAACTTTTCAGGTATGGGTCCAGCAAAAAGGTTATTCTCTATATTCCTGTTCAGTAAGGAAGAAAAATAATTTATAATGGGAAAGAAACGTTGAAAATGAAGAGGCAAGATAGAGCTAGAAACTTCTGAATTCTGTATATGACAAATAAAATGAATTGTTTAGATGATTACAGGTCACTTAGGGGAAGACCCTGCAAAACGTCTAGGGTTCCAGACAGCTGATTGTTCTGCAAATGTCTGCCAATAGAGGAGTTAGCTCTATTCATCGACACAAAAGATGCATAATAAACAAGGCTTACTTAGACAAGATACTCACAGAGTGGTCAGAGATACTAGGCTTTTTAGAGAGGGTGGCAGTTGCCCACTCAAATTGTTACTGGACAAATCTCTGCAAAGGTTAAATGTGTGTATAAGCCTGAAAAGCGTACAAAAGTAAAACTGGGAAGTATAAGCCTGAAAAGTTCAGAATAAGAACCTACAAATTGATCAACCCTGTGATGCTCTGAAAGGAATCTGGTATTTCTCCAGTTAAAAGATTATTGTTAAGAGACCTGATTGGCAAAATAGCTTATCTTAGAAACAATCCTATAAAAAACTGAGAGCTGCTGTACCAAAAGCAAGAAAATGACTTACATGTCTGTGAGTTCAGCCAACGAAGCTAGAGAATCCGGGATGCTTCCAGTGAATTGGTTAGCTGAAAGAAAACTGCCAAAGGTATAGACTATCATATGTTTTGCATAAGTGAGCATAATAGATAGGAAATAATCAGCAGTGTCAGGCTAATATTTGATATATGCTGTATAAATAAGAGGGTTGAACATACAAGTTTCGCAAGCTAACAGGTAAATTGGATGGAATACTTCCCCCAATATGGTTGTTGCTTAGATCTCTGCACATAAACACCAATGTCGATAATCCACAAACTTATCAAATTTTCAAAAAGAAAAAACTTATATATGAAGAAATGCAAGATATCATAATATGAGGAAAGCTAGTCCTAGATCTTTCCCCAACATTTTGCATTCTACACCTTGACCACACACAGACTAAACAAGTCACCTTGGCAAATGCAAAACTATCATCCTAATGAGCATTCTGGATAAAAGCTAGTGTATAATGTCCATGGGCCCCACACTATCATCCAAAGAAAACAACTTAAGAGTAAAACAAAAACAAAAACTTACAAGCACAAAGATTAAAGTAAAACCCATTTTGCATGCACAAAAAGCCCCTACATACATACTCACGAAACCTAAATCCACTCACAACCACCCCTTCATGCATATCTTCCTAATTTGCCTGTTATCTCTTAAAATGAAGAATAAAGGATTTTAATGACACTGAATCAAGAAATAACTTGGAGCAAAAGATATAATAAAACAACATTACACACACGCATAAAGTTCCACCAGAGAGAGAGTACAACTTACATTGCCTGTATTGAAGCAAACATTCCTAAGTTTTCACCCAGTTGTCCTCCCAAATTAGCGCCATTAAGAACTCTATAAAATCATTATAATCATGAGACAGCTGAAAATTAACATGCTGAGAACGACCTGTCAACAAAAGAAGTCGAAGAAAAAGACTAACATACATTCCCAATATTACAGAATCGTTACACTGAACGCCTTGCCATGTTTCACCACATGGGTCTCCTCCAGCAGAAGTCCACCCAGGAAGAACAGGCGTGCCAAGTGCAGCATGTAAGTTGTTAATCGCAGCAACTGACCAAACCAGAAGTAAGCCCAGATAATAAGTGTTTATAGCTCCAATTAACTATAAAAATTTATAACTAATCAAGAAAACATGTTTGCACACACAATTACACTAGAATAAAGCATTCAATTGGTGAAAACGACGACGCCGCCGAAGCACATTACCAAAAGATTTTATTTTCTTTGAAAAAAGTAGGGAAAAAAAAAAGACATACACAAAGTTATACACAGAAACAACAGAATAATGAGTTTTGATTATCTGAGAAATCCAGCCATAAGAATAATACCAAGATTTAGAACTTGAGCACCCACTCATTTTCCCACATAAGAATTTTAATGCTGAAGAATGGCCATTAAATGAAAATGGGAAGAGGCTTACCATCAGTAGGACTAGTGGCTCCAAGAGAAACTTGAGCCAAGCAGATCAATATCAACCCCAATGAAACCTGTCCATGGATCTTCAAGTTCTTGTACTCTAACACAGATCTCTTCCTACCCATTGATCCCAAGCTGAAGTTTACTTCTCAATTCCCTTTTTCATAAGCAATCACTCACAAATCATCCTCCAATCTGAAAAATAAACCAAAAACAAAAATCACGTAATTAAAATAAAATATTAATATCCAAACAGAAAGCAGCCCTCGTGATCCCAACTGGCCAATAAAAAGTTAGCAAACCCACTTGCCAAAACTCACCAGATAAACAACATCATAATTTCACACACACATATACACAGGTAAATGATTCATGTAAAAACAATGGCCTGAACTTACAGAGAAAGTGGAGAGAGAAAAGAATGAAGCAAATGCTGAAGGAAATTGAAGTAAATGAAGCAAGAAGCAGCAGTGAGGAAAAATGCAGAGAGCTTTGTGGATAAAGTAGTGAATTGTTTAAATGTAGAATTTAACAGGCAAAAAAAAGAACTTAAGAGCTAAGATTCAAAAGAATTAAGCAATGCAAGTGAGGCACTTAAACAGAATTATTACATCATAATTCGAATTAACAATTACCAATATTAATTCCTTTTTAGCCTTGGAAGAAAAGAAAAAGTTGGAAAAAGGCAGAGGAAAATGTAAAAAGGTACAGTGAGGAAGGGGAAGAGAAGGAGGAGGTGCTCTGAAGCTCAGAAACTCTTCTCTTTCTTTCTTTGCTTTCTTTCTTTCTCTCTCCCACCACTATCTCTCTTTCTCTCTCTAAACTTCAAATCAGGAACAGTGTATGTGTGTGCGCGTAAGTCATACATATCTCTTTGTATGAAAGGTTGAGCATAAAGCCCACGCTCGTTATGGCGCGCGCGTCAGTTTTATTTCCTTTTTCGGAGATTTATAATTTTATCTTGTAATATCACCACAATTAAATTTAAAAAAATCATTGACTTTGCTTTTACTTTTACTTTTTCTGACTCATATTTAATGGATAAAATTTGTAATCCAGATTAATCAGTTACTTAATGAGCCCTACTAATAGCCATTTTATGTTCTCTCCATGATGAGAAATATGGTCTCAGTTTGCTAATTAATTTTTGTTTGGATACTAGTCCTCCATACAACCGGAAAAAAGGTTAATTAGTTTGTTTACATGAAAACAAATTTTAAGTTTGCGAGTGTGTATGATCCTCATTAAATTTACGTGAAACACATAAAAACGTATGAGTTTCACATTATTTTTGGGAAATGCAGCCCATTCTATTAGAACAAAATATACCATTAAAGTTGCTTTGTTTGGATAAATTAAAATGTGTAAAGGAGAGAAAAAGAACATAGGGAAGTTGAGCCAAAACCTAGCCATCAAAGTAAGTGACACATATTTTAGGCAACAAAATAACTAATTTAAAATGCACATGTAAAGAACAAACAATAAACACACGAAAAATATAATCTATGAAGGAAGAATCAGACGTATATATTTGTGAGAAATCTTTTCTTTAGTAACATAGGAAAATTTTGTGTTTACAACAAATAATCAATGAACTATGAAAAACATTGGCATGTTAGCAGGGGACGGATCCACAGAGGAGCAAAGGTGGTCAAGTGACCCCTGGACTCTGGGATCCGCCATTAGAGGGGAGAAAATTGACCCCTGCAAACTGCCCTCGAAAGTCCCCAAAGAGCGCGCAGCGCTACTCCTCCCCAGCGCGCAGCATCCTCCAGCACGCAGCGCTGCTTGCGCTTCCTTTTTTTTCTTTCCCTTGACGTCAAAACGACGTCGTCCTATATATATTATGTATTTTAAAGCCTATATCTATGCCATATATTATATGGTTCTTTGTTGCTGGTCCAATCAAAAGCTTTTCTTCCTTTTTTATTCCTACAGCTAAAGACACGCGCATGCCTGATGTCTTCCACTTCCTTTTTTATTTATTCTTTATGCCATTTTGTTCCTTCGTTGCTGCTTCTGGTCTACTTTTTCTTATGTATTTTTTTCATCTCAAATACCCTTTAGTCTGATGTGTTTCATTTCCTCCTCTTTGCTGTAGTTTCATCTCAAAACGACACCGTCTAGGACCAAGTCACTTAACTTTTTATTTTATTTTATTATCATGGCCTTTTGGACAGGTGTTTTTTTAATTTCCAAAATATGCATATAACAATCTAATAAACATGTTCCTCATAAAAAAAAAACTACGTGTATGTAAATTTTATTGTATTTTTATTCATTTCTACGGGTCTTCTATACGTAAAAACTTGTGAGCTTATATATATGTTGACCCCCTTTAGAGCAGAGATTTCCTGGATCCGTCCCTGCATGTTAGTTCTATATTTTTCTCCCTTTTCTGTATTTTTTTTAATACAAAAAATTCAAATAAATTAGTGATAAGTATTTGCATGGGTAGATCAGCTCCGCCACGCATACCGCGTGAGAGCGTGACGAAGTGATTTAAGGGAAGCGGAAATTAAATTTTTTTACACTAAAAACAGTACACGTCATTCAATAGCCGTCAGATTTTCTATGGGCTTCACGTGTTCCGTCGAATGATTGTTATGGGCTTTGTACCAGCCAATTAAAGCCCACACAATTTATGAGGACATAATTTTATCTTTTTTGTTTTGTTTTTTCCCTTATTTTTCAATATTTATAGTCACGAAAATAAAATGTTTCATGAAAACGGTCACAATTTTGGACTTTTTCCCAAATTTAAACAAAAAATATATATTGGACGAGTTTAAAATAAAAGACTGTTTGGATGAGGTGCGTTACTTGGGTTGGAGGGCAATTTTTGTCATAACGTGGAGTGTGAGAATAAAATTAAGGGTGAGGAAAAGCGACTTTTAAGAAAAGCAAAATTTTCTCTTATCCCTATCGGTTCCCAACGGACGAAAAGAAAAAAAAAGTCACAAGTCATAAGAAAATAGAAAAATCGGATCTCGAAAAAGGTAGGCGGTCTTTAGCTGTCATTCATCGCGGCGGAATCTCTCTGATAATGGCCAGTTGAGCCACCGACTAAAATGACCGAAAACGACAACTTCTTGCGTCGTTTGGTTCACATCATCGCATTATATTATACTGTCTCTTTTGTCTCCATAAGAAAATTGAGTTTTGCATAAAACCACAAAGCAATGCCACGGCGACACCACCTCAGCTGAAAACAGTGTGCTACTTGCTTTTAGTCTTACTTAAACCAATTTATAGTTAAAAATTATGAAGAGATAATCTTATTTAGCTGCTGATTATATTTTGTGGCAAGCTGCGTTAATTATACTGATACTGTAATTTATACAGTTAAGAGAATTTAACTCCATACATGATGTATATCGTGTTTGATTCTTCTTTTTTTCAATATCACTGTATGAGAAAAATACATACACACACATGGAGGATCCGATGTCTCAAAAAAAGGGGGAAAAAACAAAACTTGTTTTCTTTAATATCACAAGACTTTGAGTACAAGGTTAAATATTTTTAACCACTTTAAGTTACAAAGCCCATTACAAGTCATCTTAATATTCGATTTAACAGATAAATGAAATGCTAACCGACTCTTAATTTAGTTTACTTATCTTTTTAATATTGGACGATGTCTCAAATTATCTATTTCTCATTAATTAAACAAAACGAAAGATACAAGAATCAAACCATGGATTGCCAGTCATTAGTTTAAACTTAATTTAAACCCAATCCACGTGACTGGCAAAATGAAGAGAAGAAAAAAAATAGAATAATAAAGAACAAGGCTGGAGAAATAAATTTGAAGGAAATTAGATAATATTAATGAATAGGCAGATCTGGTACTTGGAGTTTGGAGGAGAAAGACATAGAAAGCAACCTCTTAACTGAACCTAGGCATTAATAATAATTAGTCACACTCATAAGGATATATAAAATTTAGTGGATGATAAGCTAAGCACTGGTCCAAATTCTCTCTAGGTTTGTCTGATCAATGCATACATGTCATATACATCTAACAGTACATATATCCCTAAAGATATATACATGATATCAACAAGCTGTTTCTTTCTCCGGTGGTGCCCCAGCACCTTCGAATTTTTTTTTTGGTCGAAACAGCACCTTCGAATAGATGCTATTTGTTGACGACTTAAGGATGATGCCCAAGCTTATTGGCTGCAAAAAGAGAGTCGTTTTTAAAAAGGAAAAGCCAATTAACACCCAATCGGAAATCGACACGCTTGAATTTAATATATTTTTATCAACGCATAGAACCTAAGCTCCAGCCTACCAAGTAACTTTGCCACGTTATTAATCTATTGATATTAAACATATTCTTTTTTTAAAAAAAAATGGACAAACAAGAGATAAACAATACAGCCACACATGCACAGAAGACCGCGAGGGTTACGTCTACGAGGTTTTTTTTAATTCACGTATTTCATTATAATGTAGGTTACATTGCACGCGTTGTGGCTTGAGAAGTTGCAATTAGATGTTGAAGGCCAGCCGTTTACCTACTCAGGGAGAGCTCCCCCTGAAAGGGATTAGTTACCACTCGTCAGAAATATACCATGGGGTCTTATCTAAAAAAAAAAGTGTAAATTCATCACTTATTTGTGTTATAGTGTTAGGTTACATTGCACACATTGTGGCCGATAGACTTGCTAAGTTTGCTTTAGATAGTGTGTCCATAGACGTTTGGCTTGAAGAGGGTCCTTCATGGCTCAATGTGTTTCTTCAAGCTAACTCTGATATTATGGAGTTGTCATGAGTTTTTGTTTGTAGCCTTTATGGAGCGTGTGACACTCTTTTTTCTTCGTCCCAGGTTTTGTTATGCTGGGTTTTCATGAGCAAGGTTTTAATGATGCCACATTTGTTCACTTGAGTATGTAACCTTTTCACAATTTTAATGAAAATTTACTACTTCCTCTATTAAAAAAAAAAATTGTCTCCAATTCATGATTTACCTGATTTCAAGTAATTAAAAATACGCGTTATTTTTAGCTCATCAAGGTTTATGAGAGAGTTTTTATTTATTTTTTCTTTCTAATATAAGCGATGATCTTAACTATAAAGGAGTGAGATTTCTTACACACCCACACAACTATTACCGTGAGAATTTGAACATAAGACTTATGATCTGCAAGTTTCCACCGAGCTAGACGCCATTTGCTATGTTGAAGGTTCAAAAGGTTCAATCTAGCCGTCTAATATTGAGGAGTTCATTGATCCAACAGCTATGGTTGACCCCTCATTATAGCCCAGGTCCTCGATAGCCGTTCAACATACGCTAGTCTCTCATTATAGCCTCACTGGGTTTCTGATTTTTGGGCTCTCCATTGGCCCAAACCAACCCAATGTACTCTAAAATATCAGGCCCTAATAGAGTTACACATGGGCCATTGTTTTCAGATCCAAAATTGTCTGCGCCAACCAAACGAACCACCAAACAAACCATCAAATCTCATCACCTTCTTCCTCATCCTTGAACCATCTGAATCTCTCCGTATCGCTCATCACATTATCGCAAAACCCACACCGGACGAGAGATGCAGACCCGGTTCACAACCCTAGTTGCTCGAACTCTAAAATCGACCACGCGGTCCTTCTCGTCGTCCACCCAAACCCCACCCTCGACCACCACAACCTCCTCTCAATTCCCACAGACTCTGTCGGGCCTGCGGGCCCGCCTCGCCGCCGAGTCTCCAGTTCTGACGGACTTCGTGGAAGGCGAAGGCCCATACTCCGTCGAAGTTGGAACCAAGAAGAACCCTCTCCCCAAGCCAAAATGGATGAAGGAGTCAATTCCCGGCGGCCAAAAGTACACTCAGATCAAGAAGAAGCTCAGGGAATTGAAGCTCCACACAGTGTGCGAGGAGGCCAAGTGTCCCAACCTCGGTGAGTGCTGGTCCGGCGGCGAGACCGGCACCGCCACCGCTACGATCATGATTCTCGGTGACACGTGCACCCGCGGTTGTAGGCAAGTTGTTTGATGAAATGCGCTTGAGAGCTAGTCGCTGTGCTTTTTTGGTTTTTGTTTTGATGGGAGTTTTTGGTTGTGTGTTAAAATTTGTAGATTTTGTAATGTGAAGACTTCGAAGACTCCACCTCCTCCCGACCCCAATGAACCGTCGAATGTGGCGGAGGCAATCGCGTCATGGGGTTTGGATTATGTGGTGATTACTAGCGTGGACCGGGACGATTTGCCTGATCAAGGGAGTGGGCATTTTGCGGAGACCGTGCAAAAGTTGAAGACGCTGAAACCCAGTATGCTAATTGAGGCTTTGGGTATGATTTTTATATTATATTTTATTTTTTCTGGATTATGAATGTGTTAATAATATTGTTTAAATTAGGATGATAGAAATTAGCTCTTTATAGAATTCAGAACATTATGTTGAGTGGACTAAAGATTGCGTTTTGTATGTATAAATGAATGGTGAAGAGATTATAGCTAACGGATGTTAAACCTGGAAATTATGTGATTGCAGTTCTTTTATGTCTAGACTTTTCCGGTGTTGTTTGTTTTCCATATGCGATGTTGATTTGCCATGTTTTCTTGTAGTTCCTGATTTTCGGGGAGACTCCAGCTGCGTAGAGAAAGTTGCAACGTCAGGATTAGATGTTCTTGCTCACAATATTGAGACAGTTGAAGAGCTTCAGAGGGCAGTGCGGGATCATCGTGCCAATTTTAAACAATCTTTAGATGTTCTAATGATGGCCAAAGACTATGCTCCTGCTGGAACACTTACAAAGACTTCAGTAATGTTAGGTTGTGGGGAAACACCTGATCAAGTTGTGAGGACAATGGAGAAGGTGAGAGCAGCAGGTGTTGATGTGATGACATTTGGTCAATACATGCGACCTTCGAAGCGCCATATGCCTGTATCTGAATACATTACTCCTGAAGCTTTTGAGAAGTATCGAGCTCTTGGCATGGAAATGGTATGCTTTTATCATTTTCACTAAGCTGGCTATGCTATTTGATCCCATGTTTCTTTGCAAAACAGGTTTTCCCATTTTCTCTTGTAGTTTGGAATATATAAAAAATGTTTGAGCACTGGTATAATTAGTTGCTCTCTCATGTCATGCTAGAGCACAACTTATAAACAAATGATCTTCTGGCCCACCTCACATATAAATTTGGTTACAAGCACGTTAGGCAGCTTTGGTCACTCCCAGGTCCTATACCTGGAAACCAGATCAGGGATCAGCCAAGGTACAGCTGTATCGAGCCTGGTTTACTCTGGATGCGGTAACATCATGTTATGAATATTTTGACAACTACACAACTGAATGTCGTGAATATATGAATTGATACAATACCATCTCATTCTTTGAAGCAAGCATATGGTCACATGATCTTCTGTATCTATACCAGTTCAATCAACGGTTTATTTTGAATGTTACAGGGATTTCGATATGTGGCTTCTGGTCCCATGGTCAGGTCGTCATACAAAGCCGGGGAATTCTACATCAAATCTATGATAGAATCAGATCGGGCCACTTCTGCGCATCTTTCCGCCTCATGATAAGTGGGTTTGTTTCCTACCTTGTCTCTCGACAAAGCGTTGGTCTGTATTCTTTTCCATCGGCTTACTCTGTGTGTTGTACAAGTGATGATTATAGAGGGCCCAAGCTGACATGGTCTTGTTATGATCTCTTCCAGTTGTATGCTCAATTCATTGTAATTATCAGACACCACTCTGCTCTGCTGCTCTATTGAGGTCTTATATCATTGTGATTGTTGCTGTTAATCAGCTTATTAATAGAAAGAATAATTGATTATTCTTCAATGCCACATCCATTATACATGCTGCTCCCTTTTTTGATTTTGGATTCTCGTTCGGCACTAAACCCACACGAAGTGACTGATGTGGATGGCAAGAAGCTGCCTTGCAATACAATCCTTTTACAGGCAGTGTAGTTGATAATATATGCTTACTATAAGTCCCACCAGTTTGGGTCTACTTGATAGCAATGGCTTTACGGCATATGCCAAAATCATTCATATCGTCGCAAAAGTGTACTTGAAAACCATCTCTCTTCTTTTATGTTGTAGCTTGCAATGATCCTAGGAAGGTTTGCCAGACTGGTTGCGGGTCCTCCTCCCTCGGTCGGGCCTGAACCACCTACCTACTAGTTAGTAGGACTTAGTACTGGACCTACTAGAGTCCTCTTCACGCCCATATGTTCTCCTTTCGTTTTATATTGAAAATCAGCGACTCTAGCATCTGGGGACCATATTTGATATGTTGGTGGCGCATGGGCATCTTTTGCTTTTGGCATTGTTTTTCTAAATTTTTGTCCGTACGAAACCTTTATGTTTTCTATCTATTCCTTCCTTCTTCTAAAAAGTTTTTGTTGCTCCGTTTCGGGTTCCCTTGTCAAGTCTCTGAGAAACCATAATCATTCATTGAGCGTGCTGTGGTGAGAGAGAGGTGAATACACCGTACATAAATATATATATATATATATATATGTCACGTCAGCATAACCTGCAATGCAATGAGGCTTTTGCTGCATAAAGCATTGCAACTGAAGAGAGTGAAGAGGGCCTCATCCTCATCAGAATGCCCAAACCAATCAATCCATCATCAATATCTCTGCCCTAAAGCTCTTGCTGTTTGGAGATAGTGTTTTAGCCTAAAGGTTAAGACCTCTGTCTCTGCGCCAGTCACTCTCTCTCTCTCATCCCATTTATGACCGTTAAATTTTAAATCTTTCTTTCCCACCCAACCCTCCCTCACTTCACTAGCCACACTACCAACCACTAAAGCGCTCTGAAAATAATCCCTGCTTTCACAAACCATAAAAAATCATAAATGGGTTGTTGTCTCGGCACCACCAAGACCCCAAACCAAGACCCTCACCACCACCCAAATGGCCCCAACAACCGCCACTTCCACGCTAGATTTTCGGTGACGGAACCCGACCCGACCCATATCCAGAAAACCCAACTAAGAGCCTCGACACCGCCGCCGCCTCCACCTCCTCCACCGGTTCTTGAAGAAGAGTCAGTGAAAGAGGTTCTCTCCGAAACCCCCATCTCCAAACCCCAAATCCCTAAAATATCCCAAGACCAAAGCACCCATCTGCCTCCGAAATTCCAAGGAGAGCTTCCCGATTTTCCTTCGCAACCCCAAGCAGAACCCATCCATTTTCCTCCGAATCCCCAGGCAGAGCTCACCCATTTTCCTCCGAATCTCCAGGCAGAGCTCACCCATGTTCCTCCCAAACTCCAAGCAGAGCAGCCCAAGGAGCTCTCCGAGGAGCCTTCTCAGGCTTCAGAGCTTTGTGGGGTTAGCGAGAGCTTCTCATTGTCAACAACCACCACCACAACCACCATTACAGACGCGAGAGAAGACGAAGCTACGAGCAAGCGGAAGAGAGACGTGGGTCACAGAGACAGGGCGAGTGGGCCTTCTTCAACGACGGCACGCTGCAAGCGTCCTTACTCCGGCGAACTCGCCGGCCGGAGAGAAAAAGGAGTCAAGCTCCCTGCGAGGGCGCCGGAACCTCCAATGGGGAAGAGGAATCGGACTGAAACGAGGTCGTCTCGCGGGCGGGAATCGGGTCAGCTGAGGACCATGCAGCGTGGCGCGGGCCCCACCGGCGTCAGGCGTGATGCGGTGTCGTCCCGGTCGAGGTCACCAGCTACACGGACGGCCGGTGGTGCTGGTCGGGCAGCTGTAGGAAGGAGCCCGGCGAAGGTGACTGGACGAGCCGCTGCCGGTGGCAGTTCATCGCAGCAGGGAGCAGTGGTGAGTGAGGGTAAACAAATTAAAAAGGAGGCGGAACCATCAAACGACGGCGTTTCGCAGCCCCAGAAGCAGGGGAATGAGTCCCTTGAGTTAGAATGCTTCATCTTTGTCTAAGTCTGCTTTTTCACATTACTGGTTGCATTTTGTGCGAAATGTTTTTCTCGGCTTTTTTTGAAAGCATTATGGAATCGAGCTGTTTTGCTGCATAAACATTTGCTGATAAGATAGATTAGAGCAGCTTCAAATAGCAAAAGGGAAGTGCTTTTGAAAAAATGGGAAATTGATTTTGCTTTAAAAAAACAATGTATATATATATTCTCTGGATATGGTATTATCAGGATTGGGTTGTGTCTTTATCTTTGTGTGAATTAGTGTTGAGCATCCTTGTTTTTGGGACTTTGTCTTGTGATTAATTGTGAATTAAAACCCAATAATCTTTCTTTGTTGTGTGTTGGATTGCAGCAGCAGGAGCTGACTTGCTTGAGTTTCATCTTTCTTCACCTGTCTTTCCTACTTATTTTTTCAAAAAATTTTGTTCAAAAAGTTAAGATTTGCACATCGTCTAGGGATATGTACTGGACTGGAAATGGTCCTCCTCCTCGAATTGGCGGTATCTTCTCTTGGAATCGAATGGGATGGGGCGGTGGGAAAGACAGACTTTTTAGTTCTTTCCCTTTCATTGGTTTTGGTGTAACTTTTTTGGTTTTGGTCTTGGTTTTGCATACTAATAATACAAAACTATCCCCCAGAATTTGTTTCTGCTTGTACGGTCTGTACTCAGGAACATTTGGTGATTCGGTAGGAAATTTCCTTTTTTTGTTTGGTAAATGTAAATCAACGTAGTCTTTCCCATCTCTCTTTTTTAACTTTGAAGTTGTGAGGAGTAGATTAGACTAATTGATACCTAAGTTTGAAACTCTCTCTGTAAAATTTAGATTATCGATGGTATTAAAATAAAAAATAAAAGCGTTCAATTGCGTAGGTTTAGTTTAATCTTCTCTAACATTTCTTTTGGGCTTTTCTGGATGCGTAGGTCCTTTAGACACTTTGGTGGGATTGGCAGGACCAATTTGTGGATGGTTATTTGATTTTCATCCACCGCAGGCTAACAAAGCCACAAACTTAAGTTACATAGAATTGAAATGAGCTACCAAGAAAACATATACATAAGTGGAATTTACATATCCTTGTGCTGATGATGAGTCTTTCTGGTTACTAGCTTCCTTCCTAGGTTCAAAACACTAATGTCAATAACTAACCCAAGTTTTAATAATGTCTGAAACTAAAAGCACTTTTGTTGAAAACTAGGTATGATTCTGCTGATTTCTAGGTATGACTAGAAATTCAGCTTGAGGAGGAGGGGTTGAGGCATGGCTTGTGTTGATGCAGGGGCCACGCGGCGCGCTCTCTCGGGCATGGTGCAGGTGCAGGATGTGCAATGAAGGTAGGAATATCTTCTCCAGGCATCACCACAGAAACTTCTCTGGCATAACTTGTCATCTGCACAAATTCAATACAAAACTAGCTTACAACTCAATTTCATTAACAGACAGCGCAAAAGCACAGATAACATGCAATTACAAATAAATCCAAATCAAGGAAGCCACTTTTATGGCGTGGTTGGTGGCTTTTAAAGATTCAAATGCAGCAAAGCAAAGCCCTTTTACTTAATCATTCTTGCAATCCAAGAATAGAACATGAATATGAATATGATAATCATTCCTTCGCTAGTGGGTTAACAAAAAGTAAACAAATAACATTAAGAAATTTCCTTCACGTGAATTGTTCACCTTCTAAAAATACTAAAGCTGTCTGCGGAATACTTAACCCTCTCCTCAAATCAAGGCTTCTCACAAACCAATTTCAACTATGAAAAATCAAAATATATTCACAATTCATCGATCACTCAATGTCGTACGGACACGTGGCGCCCGAACATAATTTGTTTTATTATGCATAAGAAACAAATGAGTTGGTGGTATGCCTGTTTTTGGAGATCATACAAGGCAGGCATAAACATTTAGAACATCAATCACATGGTGAACATAGGTCCTTGCACCATGTGGCTAAGTTTTGCCATTCCCATGCTTAAAATCAGGGTTCATGGCAATAGTTGGTCAAAGAACAAGTACTTGATCAGTATATAAATCTCATAATTTTATCAATAATTGAGTCGAAGACTCTACTTATTGCTTGATAGTCTATCTAAAAAAACAAATTAAGAACAGTCAACAAAGCATTACAAACATTAATAATGAGAAATGGTTTGAGATGATGATTTAAAATCATAGGTTTTGGGATATTAATAATCAAATAAGATTGCAAGTAATGCAGATCCTATAAACTATGCAGCCCACTATACAAATGGAAGCTCCAAATAACTCACTGTCATCTTGATGAGATTGTTACTTAAACTAAAACCACTAACCCCTCAATTAGCTAACGAGCCTAACAAATGTACACAAAAGACAACAAGAAATTCTAAAAATAAAAACAGGGTTCTGTTCTGCTCTTTCTTCTGTTTTTGTTTTTGGTGGAGAATGACAAACCCATTTTCATTTTGGACGAAATCCAGTGAAACTGGAATCAGCATAGCTATAATTGCAGCCCCATAAAAGAAAGTAAAAAACGTTTAGCAGTGAACAAGAGAAATTAAATGAAGCTTACTTTGGGAGTGTGGTGATCAAGCTTGGGATTCTGGTAGACAATCTGTTGCTGGAGATCGAAAAGAGTGGTTCGAGAAGTTGAAGGCAGATGTGATGATCTGGGCCTGAAAAATCTCTCAAAAATAGCCATAACAAGAAACATTGATATGAGAATGGCAGTAGCAACAAAACCCAAGGAAACTGCATTGACTGAGTTGTTGAAGTTCCTCCACTGCTCTTCTTCTCTCTCTGTATTTTGTGCAGCCATCATCATGGCTGGTGCCAGAGCTATGCCGCCGTCCCAATTATCTTCACCCCCCATTTAGAGCCAAACCTCAGCAGAAACCTCTCTCTTCTCTCTTCCTTTGTGTCACTGTCATTAACAACTAAGCTCATAAAAAATGCTGATGAAAAAGAGAGAAACCCAGTTGTGCATTTCTTCACTTCATAGTGAATCGTAGAGCAGAAAAGCAGAGAAAAACAGAGAGAAAAACAGAGGGAAAACAGAGAGAAAACAGAGAAGAAACCCAGTTGTGCATTTCTTCACTTCATAGTGAATCGTAGAGCAGAAAAGCAGAGAAAAACAGAGAGAAAAACAGAGAGAAAACAGAGAGATGGTTGGAGGTTGAAATGCCTACAGACAACGGGAGTCTCTAGGCTTTATGGGTCGAATACAAGTCCTGCATGGGCTAGTTTTTGTTTGGAATTATTAAATATGGACCTTTTATTGGGCCAAGCGTTTATGTCTAGCCACTTAAACGAGTGTGGAAACGGAAAAGCTTCCAAAGTTATTACATTTTCATGCATTTTTTTTGTGTGTGGAAGATTGAAACTTTAAATTCTATAATAAATTGGATATATTTTTATGTTTTAAAATTAAAAATTTGTGATTCGTGAAGTAAAGGCAACCAACGTCGAAGATTGCCTAAGATAGAAGTTTCTTATTGCTTGTAGGAAAAGAAATCGTCAAACCACCTCAGGTTATGGTTCTTACCAAGTTGAAATTAGCTTGTCATATAATAAGTAGAACACAAAACTGTTGTTGTAGTTACTAATTTTCATCTCTTCATTGAACTGCAATTCTCGAGATGCAGGCTAGAATCTGCGGATGTGAGAAGCCTGAACTGAGTTTTGCTCTTCCAATGTTGATGAATTTTTCATCTGCACAGGTCTCTTATTGAAAAGCTTAATCATTGATGGACAGTAAAACTGATCTGGCCAGGCCAGTCCTCATTTATCTTACTTAAAAAAACAAGACTGATGGATGGTTAAAGTTTTAGATTTCTATCAGAAACAAGTCTTTCAATCCCTTGGATGTAAATGGGGTTGCCACAGCCAACGCCATTTTATCTTAAATTGTTTCTCTCGTTCTCCGTTTAGAGCATTCACCACGCATGAGGGAATGGCAAGGACATGACTTATAAGCAGGAGAAACAATGTAACAAAGCCTTATTCTGTAACTGTCCGACATTTGATAGCGCGCAGCTGCAAGTCTTGGTTTTGACATGTGATCTCTCTAATTTGGAAGAAATTAACCCGCCATATGCAACTTATGTTGCTAATGAGCATATGCAGTGCTGTAAACCCTTTTAATGGTGCATAGATTGAGAATACTCAGGATCACCTTGTTGCTGGTGCACCTAGGGGTCTTAAATTGGCTCAAAGCAGAACCATTTCTTATGAAATGTTCCAAAATTTTCTTGAAAGTTCCTTTCTCCACAATGCGTAGCTCTAGAGGCCCAATTGAATTGCTTCTCCTTGAGACCACATAGCCATGATCCACAAATGATGCATCCATCTCTCTACAACATTCACCAAGAACCCTCTCTTCAACTTCACCTTCGATCTCCCAATATATGATGTAGTGGCCTGGTTGAGTTAGCAGATCAGCATGGCTTGTAAAATCAACCAGTTCAGCTTTGGACTTGCTCAGCAATTGAGAACCTCTCTCTACCACTATCTGAAGGTCCTTTTCTGTGTTTTTGTCAATGTTTACTGTCAATATAAGCTTTCTTCTGCATATAAAGTTCAATTTTGGAGTCCCATTGTGGAAACCAGCCACTTCCACTACATCCCCTAACCTGTACCTATAAAGTCCTGAAAACATTATGCAAACATTCATTATATTAAAATTTAAAATTGAAACAAAAGCAAGATTTTGCTTTTATTTCCCTCATCATGTGATGTTTTAACTTCAACAGTAGCTCAAATATTGATCAACACATCACACAGATCCTTATGCATATGCTTTTTGAGACCATAATATTATGGTCTTAATTTCATCCACGTATCCCAACTACCTAATTTTTCCTAAATGTAACTAGTGGGCCATGAGTTTGGGAAAAAGATCAGATCTTTCCAAGATTGCTGCTGGTCTGCAAATAATCAACAGTCCACGTGTCTGTGTTGAATCGAGGCTTGGTTTGCTGTAGGAAAACATAGTGATGGGGCATAGACATGACCAATTCAAAGTTCTATTGATGAAAGTCGTTTATGTCAGGGCAACTGGTTGAGCTGGCCTAGTAAAGATGCTAAAATGCTTAAGAAAAACACGAACTTTAACTTGGGTTTAATATGCAAAATTAGATTAACTTCAAACACCGAACTGTCTGATGACGTTCTAAACCCAACTCACGTATCACTTGAATTGGCCAAAAACCAAACCCTTGGGACTGTTACATGCTTCATGTAGAAATGTTTGCTAAAAAATTGATATCCATGAGAAAAACAAAAAAGAGAAGAGAAAAGCAATAGTGACAACTTACCAGTGAAAGTAGTGAGGACTATCTCATATTGCTGTCCAACCTTGACTTGGGATAGTGGGACTGGTTTGTCTTCTATGAAGTCATCAATGGCTAAATTGCAATCTTGCTTATGTCTATGGAGTGGTATGAACTCAAAGTAAGAAAAAGTTGGTACCACAGCAAAAGTCACATCCTCTGGAGGCAAACAAGGATCCACATTCACCCCAATCCAACTCTCAGTTGATCCATATTCTGCACTAACTAATGGCACATCCCCTGCAAAGCGTCTGAGTTTTTTCAAGTATGGTTGCATTGATCCTGTCATTATAGAATACACATACTTGGCATTTGGCCAGAGCTTAGGAATTAGACCAAACCAATCCAAATCTTCCAAGCCCTTGCAACTAGCTTCGATTTTTGAAGCCAATGTCGGGTTTGGGGAGATGATATCCAAGACCGCTTTTCGCACTTTTGGTAGATTGATTCTTTTGCTTAGAGTGCCATCTCTGATGTCATTGCACAACTCTTTCCAGAGTTCTTCAAAAGTGATGAAGGCCTGCACTATGCTATAGGCAAAGGTGGAGGTTATGAACTCTACTTGATCAGAGAAGAAGAGGCCAAGAAGGAGATGGCAGTATGTTGATTGTTTGCAGTCACCACTTGAAATGACTTCTTCTGGGCTGCAAGTGAATGACTTGGTTTTTTCCTGTTTGATCTTGAATTCTTGGCTGGCATAGTAGTGAGTTGTGGCTGTTCCTGCTGTTAATCCTCCCTTAGTTTTGAACTGTCTGCTGCTGTATATGAATTCCAGGATCCTCCCTCCTTCCCTTGTTGGATAAACTCTATAATCAAGAGGAAGAAAGCTCAGTAAAATTAAAGAGCCACTTAAAGAAATTTCTAAGTATCATGATAAAAGATTGGAATATTTCCGTAAGATATAGGTTCATATATATTGAATGAAAGATTCAGAAGTTCAAATAGTTATTCATAAAATAGAACAATGAAAAATTTGTTGAGTAGCCAACCTTGATCTGTAAGATGCAGCCAACCTAAATATTTGAAGAGTGGTCTGTGCGCTATGGCGTGTAAAGGGTACGTACTTCTGTCTCCCATCTGTGGTTCCAGAACTAGAAGAACATTAAACCCAACAAAAAAGTGAGAAAAGATAAGCCAAATTGCAAAACCAGAGGTAATGGTGGCTTTTTTCTTTGAACTCAATACAACAGCAAAAATGTTCCGAGCAGGCATAAGAGCACAAACAAGGTATATTTTACTTTGTTTGGTCGAAAACTAGGAATAATGTAAAGCACATAACCTAATGAAGGAACCTACCTTAAGGAGAGAGTGGTCATAGGTTGTTGGGTGAGTATAGGGCCAGTGTCCCCATTTGCAATTCTTTGAATATAAGGCTCTAAATCTACATGTGAAGCAAGGGGCACCAAAGAAGTGTAGAGAGATTCCAATACAAATCCATCTACCTCTTGGATTTTGATGTCCCCCAACCATTGCTTGAGATATTCCACACTGCAGTTTTGCTCAAGTATCTTCCCGAGTGTCTGTGTTTGAACCAAACCAGCTTTCTCAGTCACATCTTCAAACCACCCAATGATGTCTTCTCCATAGTTGCCACTGCTCTGGTTATTCGTACACTCAGCTGGTTCCATTGGAGAGATTCTGAGAGGCTGCAGAAAATAATAAAGTTGGTACAATTGTTAGTGGGGGTCCTGACTGCTCTTGTTTCTCTCTAGCATATATATGATTTATATAGAGCAAAGCACAACATTCAAATATCTCTCTTGGATTATGGCAATCTTTCTTGAGCTAGCCTTTGTCGTTTATTAAAAAGCTCAACCAACCTTCTTCTAATGTTGCACAACCTCACTCTTCTTAGAATGGTACGATGCCTTGTAGACCACAAGACATACGTAGTGTCATCCTTTTCTGAGAGAGAGAGAGAGAGAGAGAGAGAGAGAGAGAGAGAGAGAGAGAGAGAGAGAGAGATTCTTCTTTGAAATTATATGGGGACAAGGATTGCCAAGGGACCAAAACCAATCAGCTTTGACAGCTTGGCCTCGAAGCACTATGCTCTATTTTTCCCTCCAATTACTAAGCCACCTTTGAAAAATGAGAAGGATTTTATGATATATAGTAGTGCCTCATTCGTACATAAATGCTCTCATCTCTCATTTTAGTGGAAGGCCCCTCTGCCCACCTTCCTATTTCTACTGCTAAGGCAAGGTACATAAATTTAGGTGGACAATGATCTCATTCTAGTTTTGTAGGAACCCAAGTTATAGGCACATGTGGCAATAAGAGGAACACCACTTCATCAAGTCAAAGACAGAAAATGGTAAACACACCAAACCTACCATGACAATTTTGGGATGGGATTAATTCCTAACAAAGTTAGACTAAAAACTTGATCCATATATTTAGAGAAAAACATTTAATACAAGGTAATGAACTAGAACAAACTAAACATTCATCATCTCCAGCTCATACAAGTAACAAAAGCAGATTTTCTGTACTTTGCTTATCTAGTTATCACTTTTTTTGAAGAATCATCTTTCCCATTTTCTTGCTAGTAGCCTTAAAGTATTTGGAGCCATGAAAGAAAAGATTGGCATTTAGTTGGAGTGAGTTTTGCCTGATGTAGACACATCAAACCATTTTCCAAGAGCATAGGGCGCTTTGGGATGGAGATGCACAAAGAGGAAATCTACTTACGATTTTGAGCTTCCTATTTATGCTCACTTAAAGAAAAGGTTGAAGCTTGACGAGAAGATACCAAGCTTCCTTCAAGAAGCTATGTTTGGCCTCTTATTTCCAGAATTTTCATGCTCCTAAATTTTCTCATTCTTCATGATTTGTGGCAGATTATGCATATGTATCGCGTATGTATGGCGTGCTTGCTCAATCAAGCGGCGACTGACCTTAGCATTTCTTATAAATACATAATCACGATTTCCCTATTTATTACAGCTCACAAAAGTCTATATTTATAACTATTAAATCAAGATGTAACTATTGTGAGCAAACTTATAGTTATAGTGGTTTAGAGTATTTATTCTTACACTCTCTCGTGAATTATGATCAAATTAGTTTGAGTCTCTTTCTTAGCTCCTTTTCTATATAAGAAAAATTAATTACTTGTAATTTTTTTTTTTTGGTTATCAAAGAACAAGGTATTTTATCAACAGTTGTTAGATTTTGTTCCAACTCTTGTGGATCTCTATGGACCAGTCAGCCTTGCATAAAAACTATCCCCTGATTGCGTGCATATTAGCAAAATCTGATCAAATCAAACCCAGATTTTGGGTAGGGAAAAGAATGCTTTACCACCCAAACCCACTGGTTTTTTTTCTTTTTCATAAACTCACTGGTTAATTTCACACCATTGGTGCACTGCATATTCTGCAGAAGAGACCCACACCACGTCCTATAATTTTGTAGGCACTTAATGTAATATCCTTTCCTAGCTGGATAATTAACAAGTGGTTGTGCAAAGACAAGCTTTACTTGTCTCTGGGGCCCCTGCCTTCTAAATGTGTCCAGTGCCAGGACCATTTCTATCTTCACTTTCTCCATTTCACCATCAGTGATGTAGCTACTCTCAACTGTTTAAATCTCATCCAATCCAAGTCCATGTCCAAAGACATAATTATTACAATTATTTGAGAGTTTTTCCCAGGCAAAATCAACATTTAGTTATGATGAAATCAATCGAACATGCGTGTGTTAAGCTTAGTAGCCACTCATTTACAAGCCAATATCTTTTTCCAGATCTTGTGGGGTTTCTAATTTTCCCACCTGTTTCACATAAGATTTTAGGGGTCAAAATCCAACTTTTTCCATAAACCCAAATGATTTTAAAAAGGTACTAATCAACCTTGATTAGTTTATAAAATCAATTGATGTAAAGTTTCTTCATGATTTAACAGATGATGTTTAGCTTTGTTGCACCTTGCAGAAACAAATACATGACTCCGAAACAAATTTAATTTTTTTTGGTCTCAAGATTGTTAGATTTAGACTGATATAATCTCCCCGGATGAAAACGAAAGCTAGATATTTTCCAATGTCACAAGAAGAGAAGTTCTTCAATTACCACTAGTTTCTGCAATACCATAACCCGCCGACCAAATGGGGCCTAAAGGATGAACAAATCTTATCTTGATAATACAAGGACATTACTTATAAGAATCAACAATTAGAAACACAACGTTAATAATGTGACGAGGGTAGTTTAACGAAGAAGGCGACAGTTGGATCGTTGATATATTTTTTTTTTCCTTTTTATTATTTCTTTTAAATTTCAAATTGCAACAAGTCGTCGGTACCTCAATTCTTGTCTGTTAGCGTCCAGAGAAGTCACTACCATTGAGTTGATACTTCATTTTGTTCCAAGGTAAAAAAGGGGTGCTAGTCTTGTTGTGTTGTGTGAGCAAAGATTTCCAGTTGTACTTGCTAACTTTTTATTACCCAAGTGGCAAACAAAAGGTGTTGGCTATTGCAGTGAAAGTGGAGAAAGTGGAGAAATAGAACAAAGAAGAAGAAGAAACAAAATCTTCTCAAATAAGAAAAACCTGAACAAAATCTTCCCAATAGACATGAGAAGCTTTTTTTGGCGAAGCGATTGAGTCACACTTATCACAGATGATGACATTAATGTGGAAATCCCTCTCAAGACAACCAGAAAGCAGGTCTACAGCAAATATAAAACTCGGGACCAAAATTAATCTCAGAAGGCAACTTTACAGCAAATATAAAACCCTGGACCAAAATTGATCTCAGAAAGCACTAGAGCATATTTAAAACTCTGGACCAAATTTCCAGAAATATCACTTCAACTCTGCATAAGAAATCTAACACTAGCCAACTCATAACCAACACACAAATTAACAATTATTTGAGTCCCCTGCATTCTAAAACTCCAAAGTTCTAATGCTGCAAGTTCAGCAAGCAGTTTATACTTGACATTGGGTGCAAGACAGCAGCAGAAAAACCAAATTTGACTAAGGACTTAAGCCAGATGACCAGAATTCTCAAGACATCAAGTCACTGAGGGACCTCATTCAAACAATAATATTAATGGACGATCACATAAGATAGGGGCTTAGAAAGACAAGCATCTTTGCAAATGATGAAAACAGTAGCTGATATGAGTAGGGTATGCAAGATTTTGTCATATCCCAACACTGAAGCTTCTCTTCACCCTCATTTCATCTTATGTCGGGGACCCATCCTTCATACCAGCTTCATCAAAGCATCAACCTAGATTCTCTTAATGAAATAACTACAAAATTCCAAACTGTAGCTTTGATTTTGACAGCCATTCAAAGGGGCACACAAATTGATAGTTGTTATTTCTTTGGGGATGGGCCTTTCCCTGCATGAGCAATAAATCTCACAACTTCATCACATATGCAACTTGTAGTACAAACTAATGATATTTTTGCAGCAATGTCAACAAATGTGTCTGGCAGTAAACGCAATTAATGATATATAGGTGGGTGGAATGCCTACCACAACAAGAAACTAATTTGGCAAATCATTACAGATGAATGTGCTTAGTCATACACATTCGTAGAATATGTAAAAATTAGGAACCAAATAGAGTCAGTATATTGAATATTGCTCAGTTGAGTTGCTGATTCTAAAGTTTTTTACTTTCCCTGTCTAGTCGAAACTTTTCGCTGCAATTTTATTATTTTAGGAATCTTGAAGAGCCAGAGTTTCTAGCACATCATGGTACTCTGAAAATCATCTGCAGTTCTTCTCTTTTTCCTTTTGTTGGAGGGTGGTAGCCCTGGTTGGGAGGAGTGAGAGCACACCTAGATTCACTTTTTACTCTGTATGATTTTAACTTTTGCTTTCCTCCAAACTAAAATTGCCCAAGGACTGCAAATCTCTCCAGAAGATTTATTATTATTATTATTATTGTTGTTGTTGTTGTTGTTTGTTCAAATTTGAAACCTATAACTACTTGCAAATTAGGTTGCATTTAGAAGAATTGTGGAAATGAATCTATTGTCTCTTTCTGTCTATTCAACAACATTTTATATTTAATAAATAATAAAACATGCTTATTTTGGACACTGAATAGAATGTTTTCTTTAGATTTCCGATTAATATATCTCCCCCTAGTTATATATTTTTGAAAATGTTAATTCATGTATGATTAGTTGCTCTTGATATAGAGGAGGAAAGCCACACCTGGGTATTGATACAGAGATCACATATATATTCAACATGCCATGTAGCCAAAGCGAATTGATTAGGTTCTTCTGCATCCAGCTGGGCCAATAGACACTTTGACAACTTTTTTAAGGTCCAAAACGTTTATGTGAAAGTTTCTTCAATAAATTGAATGATGTAATATACAGGGAGTGAGTAGTGAACATCAACTCTGCGATACAAGAGGCCATCTTTGAATTAGCTAAACAGAATTTCTAAGAGCTACAGCATTGCTAAGACTCAACTGTCAAAGAGAATTCGGAACTTCACTCGCCTTTTGATGCTACCCATTCTGTCATACCCAATGCCGATCTTACTATGCATCAACTTCATAGCTAAATCTGCATTGCCTGCTTTCCTCAAAGCATTGATTAGAACAGTTCAAATTCGTCCTGGTATTTCCCTACCTCTGTCCACAATCCCATCAGCCAACTTGCAAGCTTCCTTGAAACGGCCAGCTTTGCACAAAACATTGATCATGTCTTCAAAAGCTGTCTCAGGAATTACACCCATTGGTGCTAGCTCATCCAAAATCTTGCAAGCTCTGGCTACCTTTCCTGAGAGACAAAGCCCAATTGAGAGAGCCCTGAAGGAAGCACCAGTTGGTGTGATGCCCTGATCGATCATCATATCCCACAGCTTCAATGCCTCTTCATTTTTGTGCTCCTTAAACAGTCCGCTGATGAGTATTGTGTATGTATAAACTGTCTGATCACAACCTTCCTCTTCCATTTTCTTAAAGAGTGCTAATGCTTCATCAGTTTTTCCTCCTTTAGCTAGGGCATCAATAAGGGCATTATAGCAATATGAATCCTGTGGACATCCCTTCTCAATCATCTTTTCGAAAAGCCTTTCAGCTTCATCGAGCCTCCCAGCTTTTCCAAGGCCCTCGATCAGACTAGAATACAGCATGGCATTAACTGCCATCCCACTGCCCTCACAAAACTGAAAATACTCCATGGCCTCCTCCACTCTCCCACTCTTACATAATCCATTGACAACAACACCGTAAGTTACCACATCTGGTTTGAGCCCGTCATTTTTCATTCTCTCAAAAAGCTTCATTGCCTTTTCAATGCTCCCACATTTTGCATATGAATCAATCAAAGCTGTATAGTTTGCCACATTTGCTTTACAACCCTTCTGAATCATATCTTCAAAAACAGCATATCCTTCCATACATTTCCCACCTTTACAAAGCCCATTGATAACTAAACTATACGCGTGAGGCGGAATATCAAGTCCTTTCTCTTCCATTTCTTGGTAAAGACCCAAACATGAATCAAAATCTCCTTCTGAATAACATCCCTGTATTAAAGTCATATAAGTAATCTTATCAGGTTCCACATTCCTCCCCTCCATAGCTCTGAACTTCTCCATTGCTTTCTGGGTTTTCCCTGCCTTACAATACCCTTTAATCATTGTATTATAAGTCACAACGTCTGGTACAATTTTCCCACCTTCCATAACCTCAAAAACCCGCTCAGCGGATTCAACAAACATCGAATTTACCAATCCATTCACTAAAAAGTTATATGTATACAAACTAGGCTCAATCCCATTCTCCTTCATTCTACGCCAAACCCACAACAGCTCATCAACCATTCCAAGACAGCCAAAACTCTTAATCAAAGAATTAGCAGCGGCAGAATTCATCAAAAAGTTCTTTTCTTTAAGTTCAGCAAGAACATATCGAATACGATCCAAATCACCAGATGAAGATAAAAGGTCAATCAAAGATACATAGCATTCAAGCTTATGATGATATTTCTTTTGCTTACCAGCCCAAGCAAAGAACCGCAAAGCGGTTTCGGGCTTTCCACGAAGCTCAGCAGACTTTAACACATATGCAACAAAATTGGGAGACAATTTAATCAAGAATGTGTGACAATAAGAGTCCAAATTGGCTTCCATCTTCAGAGACCCATCTAAAAGATTGAGAATTTGGGCAACCCATGGAGACGGGTCAAAGTCTTGTGGGTTCGATACTATATCAGAGACATCATTGAAAGGCTCTACCCATTCTGGAGGAGGAAGAGAGTTGGTGAAGACCCACCTGGGATTTGAGCTGAAACTTGACATGGAGTGAAAACTCGAGGCTTCTGATGAAGAGTCACCATGAATGTACGGACGGGGAGGCCTCGGAGGAAGAACATGGGTTGCTGAGAAAGAAAAGGGAGCTCTCAGTAGGGTTCTTCTCATCAGGGTTTTGGGTGTTTGCCAGTGTGCTGACCGAGAGCGAAGCTAAAATGGTGAAATGGTTTATGAAGACTGAAAAAGGCACTGGTTATATTTAATAATTGGAGGATCTTAGCACAACGGTCCCGTGGTCTAGTGGTTAGGACATTGGACTCTGAATTCAGTAACCCGAGTTCAAATCTCGGTGGGACCTTGTTTTTCCCTTTTCCATGTTTTTAAGCTTACATTATTTTCTTTTTGATTACCATCTTTTTTTTTCCCTTTTCCAGACCAAAGAAAAAAAAAAATTCATCTCAGAAACGAAATAAAAACGTAGTACTTGGGCTTTTGTAGAACGACTATGGTTTTGCAGGAAATAATCCTACTGGCCTTACTCCAACACAAGGGTTGCCCAAGGCCCAATTTGTTCATATGGTTGGTTTTCGTAATTTATTCCTTGGTTTCTTTGTTTCTTTCTTCTTCAATGTGAGATCTCGGAAAACAAATATTTAAGGGCTCATGATTCAAAAATAAGGTAGGCTAACTTCTACGTATACGTAAATTTTATGAATCGAAAAGTTTCTCTTGAAATTTTGGCTGAGTTTACTTTAATTTTTATGACATTTCCCAAATTGTATACAACCCGTTAAATACTTCTATTATTATTGTACATAAAACAAAACTTGATAGAATGAGGAATTCATTGATAAACAAGAAAACATACACCTAGTCAGGACTCAATGACCTTAACTCTCAAAATGCATACATACACATAAGTTTAAAAAAAAAATTAAAAAAATGGCCAAAAGTCACTTTTGGTCATGTAGTTTGTCATTTTAATCACTTTTGACCATATAGTTTCAATTTCGTCACTTTTGACTTTGTATTTTCATATTTGGAGCAATTCAAGGACAATATCAAATTTCTATCAATTTCTTTAACGGAACAACCACATGCCTCTCACATGGAGGGGCAATATTGTGAGACCAAAATCCCACACTAAAAACTGGTCTAGGGCACGAAAATGGGCAACCAAAATCTTAAAATCCTCCCTCCTTCACTATCCCAAATTCCCAGCAGCTACCTAACCAATCTCTATCTCTTCCATCCCTTTCTCTCTCCCTACAGATTCAATCTTCCAAATAACCAATTTCTCTTCCTCCTTTCTCAACTCCCTCTACCATTCTCCACCTCACACCCACCACCACTTAGCATGCTTTTGTGAACTTTCTTCTTTTGCTATAACTTGTAACGGGCCTTGAATTCTTCTTTTGTTATCAAACGTGTTTTTTTTGCTGCAAGTGTAAGACCCCAATTTTGGGTATAATGCAATCAGATTTGACTAAAAAAAACACTCAAATGTTCATTGTAAAATAGCAATCAACAAAGCCCTCCAACCATCGAAACAAGAACTGGTTGGTTTTACACTTTTGTACTTTATTCTCAAAGCAGCCACTTTCTCCTTCAATTGCTATGGTTGCTGAGTAGTGGTGGGTGTGAGGTGGAGAATGGTGGAGGGAGATGAGAAAGGAGGAAAAGAAATTGGTTATTTGGAAGATTGAATCTGGAGGAAGAGAGAAAAGGATGGAGGAAATAGAGATTGGTTAGGTGCTGGAATTTGGGGATAGTGAAGGAGGGAGGATTTTGAGATTTGGGTTGCCCATTTTCGAGCTGGAGGGAAGAGGTAGAGACCAGCTTTTAGCGTGTGGTTTTTGTCTCACAATATTGCCCCTCCACGTGAGGGGCACGGGGTTGCTCCTTTAAAGAAATTGACAGAAATTTTATATTGTTCTTGAATTGCTCCAAATATGAAACTACAGGGCCAAAAGTGACGAAATTGAAACTACATGGTCAAAAGTGATTGAAGTACTAAACTACAGGGACCAAAAGTGACTTTTTGCCAAAAAAAAAATAAGACATCAAATAAGGACTGCTCGGTATTGAGTGAAAATCATGGATTATAGTAGTACCAAAAGAAACAAAAAACCTAGCGCCGCATGTCCTTTGGGAGGGGAGGAGATCACTGCTCGTCCTCCCCTCTCCTCCAAATTATGTGAGCGTGAAGTAGGCTTTTCCCTATTTGCTTGGTCCGAAGCTGTTTGTTAGTGGCCTCTTCTCCTCCATTTGTGGGTTTTTGATTTAGCTTTGCTCCAATTCTGAGGCTCAATGCCTCTTGTTATATGCCCTTCCTCAATCTCCCACAAAACCATCCCTCACTGTGTTGTCCTTATTTCCCCCAAATATCCAAATCTTAATATCTACTCTTCCTTCCTAATCCCCTTACCACTTCTCCCAAAAGTGACTTTTTGCCAAAAAAAAATAACATCAAATAAGGACTGCTCGGTATTGAGTGAAAATCATGGATTATAGTAGTACCAAAAGAAACAAAAAACCTAGCGCCGCATGTCCTTTGGGAGGGGAGAAGATCACGCTCCGTCCTCCCCTCTCCTCCAAATTATGTGAGCGTGAAGTAGGCTTTTCCCTATTTGCTTGGTCCGAAGCTGTTTGTTAGTGGCCTCTTCTCCTCCATTTGTGGGTTTTTGATTTAGCTTTGCTCGAATTCTGAGGCTCAATGCCTCTTGTTATATGCCCTTCCTCAATCTCCCACAAAACCATCCCTCACTGTGTTGTCCTTATTTCCCCCAAATATCCAAATCTTAATATCTGCTCTTCCTTCCTAATCCCCTTACCACTTCTCCCGCTATCAAAATCCCATATTTCCCTTTTCTCAGCCAAAATCTCTCTCCCCCAATTCGATTTGGCCTTCCATTTTGGATGTTGCTACCAGGCTTAAACGCGACTTCTTGCGCACCTCTTGAAAGATGTGTAGAAATCTAAATTATGCTCTAGCTCAGGTACTTGGCCCACCTCCTTTCATTCTTTTGTTATTGGAGGGTTGTGTCTTCCCTTGGTTGTAGTGTTTGATTCGGTGTTTTGGTGATGTTGATTTTGGTGGAGTTGGTGATTATTATGTGGTTGCTTTTGTGTTTTTGTGCTTCTGTTTTGTAAGGGTTTTTTGGTTTTGCTGGCTGATTGATGAGTTGTGACTTTTTTGTATTGTGTTTTTTTGCTGTTGTATTTTCATGTGTGGTGGCAGCTTTCCCCATCCATTTGGGCCATGGTGTTGTGCTTGGCTTCCTGGCTTTGACAACATTGTTGTTAGTCTGTTAAGGTTTGAATTTACTTGGCCTTTGGTGGGATTTATGCCTTTAGTAGGATTTATGTATGTAAGGTCGTTCCCAATGGGGCTATATATATTGAGGCTCAACCACCATGAGTGCCTTATATATGACTCTTAGGTGACGTCCTATCTCTTAACCGTTGGATCAGACTAATCAATTTGATCCAACAACTAACCATTTTGATCCAACAGTTAAGATATATGGTCTCACCTAAAGGCCATATATAAGGCTTTCACCATAGAATTCTTGCAACCACCATGAGGCTCTCAACTATACAACTCAAGACCAAAAAAGGCATCCCTAGTGGCATTGATTTTGGGCTTTAAATGAATGAAGCCTCACCAGAGAGGTCTCCAAATTTGTGGACATGGATAGAGCTCCTTAAGCCTAAGCGGGCCTCACATGGAAGGAAAAAAGCTGCTCCATCGCCCATAAGCGCATACACAAACAACAATTCAGATTGATTACCCATTTAACTTAGTGAACCTATAATGGGTTTCATAAACTACCTCCTTAGATAAAATTTAAGTTTGCGTCGCACGACCTGGGGGGAGGGGGTGAAGGAGGTTTCTTCCTCCTCCATTTCCTTTAGTGGTTTATCTCTTGCTTTCTGCCTCCTGCTTGTTTTCAGTGGATCTCTTTGTGGAGATCTATTGACCCCTTTCGCCTTTTTTGTGTATGAGTGTTTTGCTTGAGCTCTGCTTGAACTTTGAGGTTTTATGCCTCCGACTTCCTTTATTTCCCCGGCTATCCTTATATTTCTCATCCCCTGTATTCAGTTGTCCATTCCACCATCCTTTTCCTTTTATCTTTCCTAGACACTCCATTCAAATCTCTTCTTTTTAGTCTTGGTCCTATCTTTTCCCATTGAAATTTTCTCTCCATTATTGATCTGGCTTCACCATGTGGTTGTTTCGGCTAGCTGAAAACACGTCTTCTCGCGTACAACTCAAAAGATTCGTAGAGTTCAACATCTTGCTCTTGCTCAGGTGCCTGCACCACCTCCTTCTATTATGTCGTTGTTTGTTTGGTTATTGTGTTTGTTCTAGTGCATTA
The DNA here is from genome assembly GCA_018703695.1 of Prunus fruticosa. Lineage (NCBI taxonomy): Eukaryota > Viridiplantae > Streptophyta > Magnoliopsida > Rosales > Rosaceae > Prunus > Prunus fruticosa. The sequence goes on from CM031919.1 coordinate 32,892,659, forward strand.
TCAGTTTTGATTTGGGAGGTGTTGAGCTTCATGTGGTGACTTCTTTTTTCTTGTTCGTGTTAATGTAATATGTGGGATTTTAGGGTATTTGGGTGGATTTGCGGGTTGTGCCTTTTTTTTCACTTTGTGCCCCTTGGTTGTGGCAGCTCATCCCCTTAACTCGTCATGGTGGTGTCGTCTCAGGCGTTGGCGGCGACGACTCGGCTGAGTTTTGTTTAGGGTTTGTCTACTATTTTGGCCTTTTGTTTGGGCTGATGTGGGCTTAATGCCTTTATGAGCTTTAGGATTGTTGTGGTCATTATGCCTTTTATTTGGGCCTCTGGCTTTTTTGCTTTGATGTTGAGCTCAATTTGTTGGGTATCACTTTTATGTTGTATTTTTTGTGCCCTTTTGTGGGTTTCTAATGAACTTTAGCTCCAACCAAAAATGAAAAAGAAAAAAAAAACCAATGGCAACTTTAAGAAATTCAATATACCAACATCAATTTTCGTTTTTTTCTTGTTTGATTATTTAAGTATTTTGTGCAATTCAATTTTCCATATAAAATGCACCTCCTTTAAAAAATTTCACACCACCAATATCATTCATCGCATTTGTTTCTGCTTTCAAAGTCTTAATAATATATTAATATGCGTGTTTTTTGTTTCGGAATCTTGTGTAAATTTGATTATTTTGTTGTTAAAATGTTAATGAAAAAATTCACATAAATCAATTTACACCATAAAAATCCAAATATAGAGCACCCCATTGTGGAAAAGATACCTTTAGAGTCCAAAATATTTCATCGGAGCTCTAAATGAGGCTCTATCCACCATTTTTATAGCCTCATTTAGAGACTATAATTGAGGATGCCCTAATAAGTTTTATGGCTACAACAGCTTTATTCCTTTTGTGTTGCATTTCTTTGAGCTCATTTTTTTGAGTTCACTTTGATGTACTGTCTTTGAATTTCTATATCAATGAAACTTGTTTATGACAAAAAATAAATGAAAATAAAAACAGGGTTTGACCTATTTCTAGAAGAGAAACTTAAACTTTCAATAGACTAGGAGCTAATTGATCATGCATTTTTGTTTGCTGTTACAGCCGCCGCGAGCATAACTCCAAATTTGGTATTCCAAGTCTACGCATGGGTCTTGGCAAAACAAACAAAGCACGACTTGTGGTTGTATAGGTCATAATGATGGATGGACCATTTTGGAAGTGTACAATTCAGAACGTAAAAGCTTCACACAAATAAGATTAATTGTTCTTATATGGATTTGTTGTATTCAGAGAAAAACTTATTTAGATAGAAATAAAGCACCATTGACTTTATTGAAACGATTAATATGTAAGTCATCTACATGTACGTACATTTTAGATCATAGGCCTATGCTTACATCATGCATGAGCTCAGTCTCAGACATATGCATGATGCATAGGTTATGGGTTCGAATCATAGCATCTGTGTAGTATGTGTAAGTTTAGTATGTTATCGTTACTCTTAATAAGGAAAGGTCCTCAAAAAAGAAAAAAAAAAGGTTGCTTAACTTGGTCATTATCCTGTTGCGTTTATATAGTTAACCTAGATAGCTACCTAGATTGCCGAAATATGCGATGTTTGTTTCCCGTATAGCTTTTATTTTGGCCACAAAAAATTACACACATTTAGAATATATATATATATATATATAATTCTAATTCACTAAATGTCATAAAAATTTGAGTGTGATCATATCACCTGTTTGTACATGTTATAAAATGAATGAACTAAAGTTTTTTACGGTATAATATCAATAATAATAAATAACCATTATAGGTCCCTACAATTTCTATTTCCTAGACATATACCCATCATTCTATAAATCTATGTGTAAAACCCAATTTCAAACTTAAATGACTAGTAAGATATAAGAGGTCGTAGTTTTCCTATATTTTTACATCCTTGCCATCATACTTCATATTTTATTTATAATTAATTCCAAGCATTTCATTAACTGCTATAATTGTAATTAAAACTCCCTATTAATAGCATATTAATCACCCCATTTCTTTTGGTTGCTATTCCCTCTAACATATCACCCCCTAAAATTGCAAACCAAACAAATATATATGTAAATTACATGTCCAATAATGTACATATGAAAAATATAAATATAAATATATAGGTATATTATTTACCAAATAAAAAATAAAAAAATAGGTTAGTTACTTTGTAATTGATATTTCCGTGCATTTTTCATGCATAAATTAAAAATAGGTACACAATAATTTATAGAAAATAGGTGCGTTGTATAATTGGAATTTATACACATTTTTTATAAATTAAAAATAGGTACATTATACTAGGTAAATTGTTTTACTAGGTAAGTTGTATAATTGAAATTTATGCACTTTTTTATAAATTAAAAATAGTTGCATTATTTAGAAGAAAAAAATAAGTTTATTATATACTAGGTATACATTATTAGAGAAAAAAAGGTACATTATTTAGAGAAAAAAATAGATATAAAATTTAGCGAAAAAATAGGTTCATTATACTAGGTAAATTGTTTTACTAGGTACATTATTAGAGAAAAAAAATAGATACATTATTTGGAGAGAAAAAATAGGTTCATTTTAAAAAAAATTGTTTTCATAAAACAAACAATAAAAAGATGATCAAATTATTTTTCATAAAACAAGTAATAGGTGCTTTATTTAGAGAAAAAAAAAGTATATTATTTAGAGAAAAAATTGGTTCATTTTAAAAAAATGTTTTTCAAAAAACAAACAATAAATAGATTATCAAATTATTTTTCAACATAATTAAAATGTACACTATTATTCATAAAACGATAATAAAATGGATTACTAGTCGTATAATTCATAAAAGGAAAACAACATTAATTTCTAAATTTAACATTGAATTTAAATTACTAATATGTTAAATAGATTACTAGTCGTAATTCATAAGAGGAAAACAACATTAATTTCTAAATTTAACATTGAATTTAAATTACTAATACGTTAAATAGATTACTAGTCGTAATTTATAAAAGGAAAACAACATTAATTCAAAAATAGATTACTAGTCGTAAAATAGATTACTAATACGTTAATGTTGAATTTAATATTTAATTTCAAATAAGTTTCTAAATTAATTCCTACATCCATTACAACCATTTGGTGATCTTTCCAAATTCAACGTGTATCATTAGTTACACCCTCCCATAATACATTAAGTCATAAATAGGGGTAGTTTTGGAATCCGAAAAATACAATAAATCAGATTTTAAGGATGGAGCCACAAGCCCAAAAGGATGGAGTCAAGATCCATATTTTTCCAGATTTTTCAGGATGGAGCCACAAGCCCAAAACGAGCCCACAAGCTGGCTGTCGATGCATTGTCATGCATGACATATGCATGATGAAGTATTGTTGATTGTGGGAAAGTTTGGTGAAGCATATTCAATACCTATTTTTGAGTGGAATTTTGCAGCAGCCAAATGAATTAATTGAAGTTGAAGTGGATGATGCAACACTAAGCTTAATGACAAGAAGAATTGTTTTCAAATGCAATAGTGTGTTAGGTGAATTAAGTGTTGTAAGTTGGTGAAGTGAGTGTGGTTAGTGAACTCTATTGTATAATTCAGATTTTCACTTCCCCTAGGCCTATAAATAGGGAAGTTCTCTAAGCTTGTAAACACACCCCAAGGGGGGAGCTCTCAAACACTTCTCTAGAGCTCCCTTCCCTTCTCTCCCTCAAATTCTCTTAGTTTCCCTTTGTAGTTCTCAATTGTTGTAACAAGATGCTTGTACTAAATCTCAAACACTTTTCCTTTCTCTTCTTCTAAATTCTTCAAACACTTTCTTCTCCCTTCTCAAACACTTCCTAAACACTTCTCTATTCTCTTCCAAACATTCTCCAATTTCTCAAACACATGTCTCTCCCCTTCCAAAACCCACAAAGCTCTCAAACACATGTTCTTCCAAAATCCTCAAGCTTCCCAAACACATTTCCTTCCTCTTCCAAAATTCCACGAAGCTCTCAAACACATTTTCTTCCCAAAGTCTCCATGCCCTCTCTTCTTCTAAATTTCTTCAAACACAATTCCCATTCCTTCACCAAATTCTCTAAGTTCTCAAACACTTCCCAAATACCTTTCTCTTCTCCAAGTTCTCAAATACTTTCTTCTCCTTTCTCTTCTTCTAAATTCTTCAAACACTATCTTCCCCCTTCTCAAACACTTCCTAAACACTTCTCTATTCTCTTCCAAACATTCTCCAATTTCTCAAACACATGTATCTTCCCTTCCAAAATCCACAAAATTCTCAAACACATGTTCTTCCAAAATTCTCTAAAGTTCTCAAACACTTTTCTTCCCAAATCCTCAAGTTTCTCAAACACATTCTCTTTCAAAGTTCTCCATGCTCTCGAACATTTCCCAAACACTCATCCCTTCTCTTTCTCAAACACCTTCCCATTCCTTCATCAAATTCTCAAACTTCTCAAACACCACTTTCTTCTCTTCAAATATTCTCCATGTCCTCAAACACCAACCCTTTTGCTTCTTAGTTGAAAACTGAATAGGATCATTCAATCACCAATCCCTGTGGAATCGACGTCGCACTTACATATGCTATACTACCGAACGGCTCGTGCACTTGCGAGTATCACAAGTTGAGGATGCAGCTGAATCCATTTTGGTGCAGCTAAATCTACATAACACATAGTGGCCAGTTATTTAAACATGCATAAAGATTCAACTAAGAACAAGTGAATGAGACCAGAAAATTAGAAGTAATCAACAAAGGGTAACATTAACTTGAAAACATGAAATTGTCTTGTCAGGTTACATTGAAATCCTAGTTATGGGAATTAGTTACACTCCATTAATGGAAAATACATTTGAATCATAATAAACATGGAGAGAGTAAGAAAAACCCGTGAAGAAAGAATTATGTTGTTGAAGAGCTCCTCACAGCTTCCACCATATATGATGCAACCAGAGATAAAGAGTGGTGTAGATGGTGTGGATTGTGTTTAGGAATTGATGGGATGGTGGAGGATGGAGTGATCTGTGGGAGAAGTGTATGAGACTGTGGTTGATGAAGGTTTGAGAGGGGATGGTGCTGGGATGAGTGGTCTGCTAGGAATTGGAAGAGAGGGATTATGAATTCCAGGATTTTGTGTCTTGAATGTGGAATGAGAGTGGTATTTATAGGGAGATGGGAGTGATAAATCTGAATTCAATATGGCTAATGCATACAACACTTGTATTATAAAATCTGAATTGGTTGCTGCACTTCACCAATAAATCCCACCAGCAGTCCTAGCTCATCATCATGTCAGCATGACCAAGCTTTCAACCAGAAACAATAGGTCATGCCTAGCTCACCATGACCAAGCATCCAATGAGCTCATCATCATGTCAGCATGACCAACTTCTTGGGCTTACGAATTGGGCTTGGCTGAATCAAATGATGACTTTAAGATGTCCATTGTGAAGTTCAGAATGTGTCTGATCCAACCACACAAGTATTGGCCCAATCCAAGCTCGGATGAAGAGGATAGGTCCAAAATGAAATTCTAACTCAGTTTCCAGTTTTTGCACGTTTTTGCTCCATTTTGCTTCAAATGCCTCAAGTGATACCTAGAGCTCAATGAACTGAATAACAAACACAAAATGGATTAAAAGCACAAGTTTTATTTAAAAACATAACCAAACAATAGGGTAGATTGATACAAAATGATACAGAATTATGCATTGATCAATACCCCAAACTTATATTTTGCTGGTCCTCAAGCAAAACTAAAACTTAAACAACACACAAAACGAAACTTATTACACCATTTTCGTAGATGTCACGATTGCATTGAGCATATGCAATAAGCCTTTAAACCTCTAGGTGTCCATAGTAGGAGGAGTTGTGTCTCCTGAGGGTTTACAGTGATGACTCCCACAAACATCAACAAATTCTGCAAGACAACTAATAGTTAAAGAATCACTTTTAAACAAACTAAGGAAAACCAATGAATGCACAGTCACACTTTCAAAACTTATGGTATGCCACTTCAGATCTTCACACCAGGGTGTATAGTGTATTGCCACTGCAAAAGAATTTCAGCATTGAAGTCACCGTACTCAAATACATAGATAGAAATCGCCTCAACTCTAGGTCTCACGGGTATCGCTCAAATCTTCACAAAGAACCTAGGGTTTAGTTTCTCAACAAGCATATATGAGTGACATTATGTAAAGGGAAACAAGATTTCACATATGAAATAATCATAAAACAAAAGCACGATTTCTGGAAATAAGATCTCATGAAAGGAAATCAAATGCTAAGAACATAGAAAGAATACATTGCATACCAGCACTCATGAACCGGACTTCCCCAAAGATCAGTTAGGTCTTAATCAAGCTTGTAATGTCAGGCTGAGGGTATGGGTTATGAAAAGAAGGGAAATGAACACTAAGAACTCAAGAACATGCCAAGAGTGCTCCTTCTTGCTGCAAGGTAAATGGCTACATTATGTGAATCTTCAAGGCAATGACTTGTGCTCCATTGAACTGAATTTGAACTTTGATCAGAACATGTTTTGTTTTGTTTTTGTTTTTTTGTTTTTAAACGGATTTGGCATTCTTTTGCTTTTCTCCTTGAATTGCATTAGCACACTGATTCTCTCTATTTGTTTGGTATAACGCCCATTCTTGCTTCTTCATTTTGTTGAGATCTTGACAAGTTCTCCAGTTATAGGGTATGGCTAAACAAGGGATGGTATCTTAGATTAAGATACAAGGGTAGGAGTAATGTGGGTGATGAAAGAAAGGCTTAAGTGTTTGGATGCAAAATTGGGTAAAGGAAGCACACACAACAGGGAAGGATATCAAAGCCTTTTAGTGACTTAAACACACATAGCCTACATCATATCAATGGGTAGATCCTTTCCACAAATGTCAGCAAGCAACATAGTATCTGCAAAAGATCAAATAGTTCTTAGTATTCGATGAATATAATGAGATCATCATAAAAGGAATCTGGGAAGTTGTAAGAGTAGAAACAAATAAAACCCTCTCAAGGAATTGAATAGGCTCAAATTAGCTCACTAGGGTAGTCTCCACAATTCTTCTAAAGATATCTGAGTATGGCACCTTCTGGACTGAAATTCCAATTGCATGATAGTGTGTATGGCTGAAATTCTGATGCAAACACTTCCATGGCAGCACACTAGCAAAGAATTAGTGACAATGACATTGCATATACATCTTCATTAGTAAGCAAAAAGAAATCTTTCACTAAGACTTAGAAATTCAACAACAGACTCAAAAATTCAACAAGTTTCATCCCACACCCCAAACCTGAATGAAACATTGTCCTCAATGTTTTAAAAGAAAGGAAACAAAATGCAAAAAACATACTAGACATAAAATGCACGAAAGGAAACAACTCTAACTAAAATAAAAACAACATAACCTGGTATTGCAAACAGTTAGGGTGTGGTGAACTCAAGGGAGTCCACAACTTGTGTTTCCACAACATCATCCAAGTATTGTTTCAATCGCTGCCCATTCACCTTGAAAGTTGTCCCGTCCCTTAGGTTCTCAATCTCAACAGCTCCATGAGGGAAAACTTGAAGCACCTTGAATGGCCCCAGCCATCTAGATTTCAATTTACCTGGAAAGAGACGCAAACGTGAGTCATATAACAAAACTTTCATACCTGGCTTGAATTCTTTCCTGAGGATGGCCTTGTCATGATAGCGTTTGGTCATCTCTTTGTAAATTTTTGAATTCTCATAAGCTTCGTTCCTTAGCTTCTCCAATTCATTGATCTGCAATGTTCTAACATTCCCAGCTTCTTTGAGATCAAAATTGAACTTTTTAATTGCCCAATATGCTTGGTGCTCAAGTTCCATTGGTAGGTGACAAACCTTCCCAAACACAAGTCGATAAGGGTTCATCCCAATGGGGGTTTTATAAGCTGTCCTATATGCCCAAAGTGCATCGTTGAGTCGCAATGCCCAATCTTTTCGAGTCGGATTGACAGTTTTCTCCAAAATATTCTTGATCTCTCTATTGCTGATCTCAACTTGTCCAGAAGTTTGAGGATGATATGGAGTTGACACTCTATGTGTGATATTGTACTTTCTCATTAATGCCTCAAATGGTTTGTTACAGAAGTGGCTGCCACCATCACTAATGACAGCCCTAGGAGTTCCAAACCTAGTGAAAATCACATCTCTTAGGAATTTCAGGACAACTCTATAATCATTAGTCCTTGTAGCCAATGCCTCAACCCATTTGGATACATAATCTACAGCAACAAGAATGTAAGTATAACCCAAAGAGGAAGGAAAAGGTCCCATGAAATCTATACCTCATATGTCAAACAGCTCCACCACCAAAATGTTGTTCACTGACATCATATTCCTCCGGCTTATGTTTCCCATTCTTTGACACCTATCACATTTAGAACAGAAATAAAATGCATCTTTAAAAAGAGAGGCCAAAAGAAACCAGATTGAAGAACCTTAGCTGCTGTTTTCTTGGCACTAAAATGACCTCCACATGCAAATTCATGACTAAACTTGAGTATGCTTTGCTGCTCATTGTCTGGGATACACCTCCTTATGATTTGGTTGGGACCATGTTTGAACAGATATAGATCATCCCAGAAGTAATGTTTGGTTGTGGCAAAGAACTTCTTTCTTTCCTGAAAAGTTAGATCATCTCTCAAAACACCACTAGCAAGATAATTAACAAGATCATCATACTATGGTTCTTGATCATGAATGGCCAATAGTTGTTCATCTGAAAAAGATTCATTGAGGGGCAGGACATCCTCAAACCTGTGGTTACCATCGATGAGACGAGAGAGATGATCAGCAACAACATTCTCACACCCTTTCTTATCTCGGATTTCTAAATCAAATTCTTGCAACAGCAATACCCATCGAAGCAAACGTGGCTTAGCATCCTTCTTGGTTAACAAGTACCTAAGTGCTGCATGGTCAGAATATACAATCACTTTAGAACCAACAAGATATGAACGAAACTTCTCTAAAGCAAAAATTACAGCAAGCAACTCCTTTTCAGTTGTTGAGTAATTGAGCTGAACATCATTTAATGTTCGGCTTGCATAATAGATGACATGAGAGAGCTTGTTCACTCTTTGACCTAGAATTGCACCAAGAGCATAGTCAGAAGCATCACACATTAATTCAAAAAGGTAAAGACCAATCTGGTGCCTTGATAATTGGAGTTGATGTTAGTTCAAGTTTCAAAGAGTTAAATGCATCCAAACAATCTTTATCAAAGTTGAAAACAGAATCTTTAGCCAAAAGATTGCATAGAGGACGAGTGATTTTGGAGAAATCTCTAATAAAACGACGATAAAAACCTGCATGTCCTAGAAAACTCCTCACACCCTTCACTGAAGTAGGGGGTGGTAGATTAGAGATCAAATCAATCTTTGCTTTGTCTACCTCAATACCTTTGCTGGAAATGGAATGGCCTAACACAATACCTTGCTTCACCATGAAGTGACATTTCTCCCAATTCAAAATTAGATTAGTTTCCTGGCATCTTTTAAGCACTAATGACAAGTGGTTAAGACAATCATCAAAAGAGGATCCAAAAACGGAAAAGTCATCCATAAATACCTCAATGAACCTCTCTATCATGTCTGAAAAGATAGCCATCATGCATCGTTGAAAGGTAGCTGGGGCATTGCATAAACCAAATGGCATTCGTCTATACGCAAAGGTTCCAAAGGGGCATGTGAATGTTGTCTTCTCTTGATCCTCAGGGGCTATTGCAATTTGATTGTAACCTGAAAAACCATCAAGGAAACAATAATGTGAGTGACCAGCTAGCCTTTCAAGCATTTGATCAATAAAAGGCAAAGGAAAGTGATCCTTTCTAGTGGCAGTGTTTAGCTTCCGATAATCAATGCACACTCTCCATCCTGTGATTGGTCTTGTTGGCACCAGCTCATTGTCCTCATTCTTGACCACTGTGATGCCTAACTTCTTTGGGACAACTTGGATAAGACTCACCCATTTGCTATCTGAGATAGGATAAATGATTCCTACATCAAGTAATTTGAGTATTTCAGTTCTTACAACATCCTTCATATGTGGGTTGAGTCTCCTCTGGGGCTCACGAGTTGGCTTGGCATCCTCCATCAAAATTCGATGTATGCACATTGTAGGGCTTATTCCCTTGATATCTGCAATGGTCCATCCGATGACATTCTTGTGCTCTCTCAAAACTGTGATCAACTTATCCTCTTCTAATGGTGAAAGGTCAGAAGCTATAATGATGGGAAGGGTTTCTGTCTCACCAAGATAAACATATTTAAGGTGTTGTGGAAGAGGTTTTAGCTCAAGTTTAGGTGGCTTGACAATGGAGGGAACTAGTTTAGTGGTGGCAGGTTTAAGAGGCTCAACAATGGGTGAAATGGAAGAATCGAATGGTTTCAAAACCTCAAGGGCAGCTGACACTTCAATGAACTCAGATTCATCATCAAGATCACCTAAAGGTTGTGTCAACACAATTTCTAAAGCATCATCTGATTGTGCCTGCACAAACTTAGACAAAACCAGGGAATCCAAACTATCAATTGAAAAACAATAAAGTGAATTAGAAGGATGAGTTAAGGATTCAAACACTTTGAATTCTATGGTTTGGCCAAGGACTGTCATTTTCAGAATGCCATTTTTCACATCAATAAGAGTGTTTGCTGTGGCCATGAATGGTCTTCCAAGCAAGATAGGCAGCGCACGGTCATGAATGGGTGCATCTTCCATGTCTAACACTACAAAATCAGCAGGCAATATTAGCTTATCAACTTGAACCAAAATATCTTCAACTATACCTCTAGGATATTTCACTGAGCGATCAGCAAGTTGTAAGCTGAGTGTGGTGGATTTTAGCCTTCCCAAACCTAGTTGCAAGTACACTGAATAAGGCATTAGATTGATACTTGCACCTAAATCCAACATGGCTTTCTCCACTCGTTTATCTCCAATGGTTATGCCGATTGTAAAACTGCCTGGATCCTTGAGCTTAGGAGGAAGTTTTCTTTGAAGGACAACACTCACATTTTCAGACACCAACACCTTCTCATGAGGGCTATACCTTCTCTTGTGTGAGTTCAACTCCTTAAAAAATTTAGCATAAGTTGGCATATTCCTGATCATATCAAGTAAAGGCAAGTTAACATTGACTTTACTAAGTATATCATAAATTTCAGTAAATGACTTATCCTGTTTGCTTTTAGCAAGACATCCAGGGAAAGGAATTGGTGGCACATAAGGGTTCTCGGCCTTGTGCAATATAGGTGAACTTGTTGACGTGCCAATGAGAATTTCTTCTTTTGGTGTCGTCTCTTCCTTGTGTTCATCACCTGCATTCACAACATCATGATTAGTAACTTCTTTGCCAACTTTATTATCAATAACCTTACCACTTCTAGAACTGAGATTGCTTTGGCTTGCTCATGATGCTTGGGATTCACATTTGGCTGGCTAGGGAACTGTCCATGTTCTCTTTGGTTCAAACTATCTGCAATTTGCCCTAATTGAATCTCCATTTTGGTCAAGGCAGCAGAATGTTATTGAAGAGCACCATTAGTAGTTTGCTGGAATTGCAAAGTATTTTGAGCCAACAACTTGACTGTGTCCTCCAATGAACTTGGTTTCGGTTGGAATGATGAACTCGCTTGATTTTGATTTTGATTGTTGCTCCAAGAGAAATTTGGGTGATTCCTCCAACCAGGATTATAAGTGTTCGAGAAGGGATCATTTCTTGGCCTTTGGTTGTAAGAATTCATCATGTGGGCTTGTTCTTGGACAAACTCAGGATAAGCATTACTAGCTGAACAAATGTGAGTTGGGTGTCCTTGAACATTGCAAATAGCACAAACTTCAACTTGAGGAGCTTTAGGTACCATATTGAGCACGGAGTCAAGCTTCCTTTGTAAACCAGGAACCTGTAAAGCAAGTTCATTGTTAGGACTAATCTCATAGATACCAGCCTTACCTCTTGTGTCTCTGTGTTGAGCATTGGATCTCAACATCTCAAATATATCATATGACTCTTGAGCATTCTTTTTCTTTAAAGCTCCACCTGCAGCATTATTGACAGTAGATTGACAAGTTTCGGTTAGTCCATCATAAAAAATTTGCATTTGCAAGTATAGAGGTAACCCATGATGTGGACATTGCATTAGAGTTCCTTTGAAACGCTCCCAGCATTCGTTGAATGGTTCGCCATCATATTGTGAGAAGTTGAAAATCTTGGACCTCAAGGTGGCTGTCTTTTGGGCGGAGAAAAACTTCTCCAAGAACTTCTTAGCAACAGCATCCCAAGTGGTTAGTGATCCAGGGGCTAACGACATCAACCAAGTCTTTGCTCTATCCTTCAAAGTGTAAGGGAAAACCCTCATCCTCAGATTTGCTTCAGATACATCCTTCAAAGGCAAAGTACAAACAACAGTATAAAATTCTTTAATGTGAGCCAAATGATCTTCATTAGGTAAACCATAAAAAGAAGGAAGCATTTGAAAGTGAGAAGATTTAAGTTCATAGTTTCTAGCATATGTGGACAGCAAAATGCATGAAGGTGAATTTGGTATGATTGGTTGAGCAAGATCCTCCAAAGCACGTTGGTCATTAGCTGCCATCTTTTCTTCTTCTTCTTCTTCTTCTTGATCTGAGTTAAAGATGTTGAACAGAGAGTACTCTTCTGAGCTTGCTGAATTGGAGGTTTCAGCTTCTAAGGGATTGAGAATAGATTCAATGGCTGCCTCCCTTGCTTTAACAAGCCTTTGTTCAAGTTGAGCCAGTGATAGTTGTTGTGTACCACGGATTGGTTGGATCCTAATGGTTCCGGATTGAGAGTGTTTCTTGACCGCTGATACAACTTGTTAAAGCAATGGTTTGCTCGACATGCAATACCTGAAAACAAAGAAAAACTAAAGAAAGTAAGCAATAGTAACAAGACTCTTAATCAAGTCCCCGGCAACGGTGCCATTTTCTTGTTGGACAGATTTTACTCTATCTATTTCTCGCAAGTGCACGAACCAATTATAGTATAGGAATGCAAGCACGAGGTCATTCCACAGAGACTTGGATGAAAGACACTTAATACTACTACTTAGACTCACAAGCAACCCTAAGACTAAATAGAATTTAAATGAAGTTGTCTTGAGTTTGTTGGAATGAAAACTGCAAAAAGGAAATGCAAAATAGCAAGTGACCAGCAAGTAGATGTTTTAGAAATTTTAGAGACAAAGGAGACAAGCACTAGGGTTTCAACTTCACCATGACAATCCAATTTCAAACTACAAGTTAACAATCACCTAAGTTGATTACAATTTCTGGAGTTCGTTCTTTCTTATGTATGATTATCCATATGGTGTTTGGTTTTAATCAAGTACTCAGAAAATACAACTTAGCTATGGTGTTTAGTCTAAGTTTTGAATCTGAATCCATTAAGTTTAAGAAGAACACAAAGGAACCAAGTAAACATTTAAACATGGTGTTTGTCCTAAATGCATTACCCACTCATTCACTAATCGGTTCAAGAGTCATATGGTGTTTATGTAAACTTGAACTAGATAACCAACATACATGTGTTCATAGTGGCCAGTTATTTAAACATGCATAAAGATTCAACTAAGAACAAGTGAATGAGACCAGAAAATTAGAAGTAATCAACAAAGGGTAACATTAACTTGAAAACATGAAATTACTTTGTCATGTTACATTGAAACCCTAGTTATGGGAATTAGTTACACTCCATTATTGGAAAATACATTTGAATCATAATAAACATGGAGAGAGTAAGAAAAACCTGAAGAACGAATTATGTTGTTGAAGAGCTCCTCAGCTTCCACCATATATGATGCAACCAGAGATGAAGAGTGGTGTAGATGGTGTGGATTGTGTTTGGGAATTGATGGGATGGTGGAGGATGGAGTGATCTGGGGAGAAGTGTATGAGATTGTGGTTGATGAAGGTTTGAGAGGGGATGGTGCTGGGATGAGTGGTCTGCTAGGAATTGGATGAGAGGGATTATGAATTCCAGGATTTTGTGTGTCTTGAATGTGGAATGGGAGTGGTATTTATAGGGAGAGGGGAGTGATAAATTTGAATTCAATATGGCTAATGCATACAACACTTGTATTATAAAATCTGAATTGGTTGCTGCACTTCACCAATAAATCCCACCAGCAGCCCTAGCTCATCATCATGTCAGCATGACCAAGCTTTCAACCAGAAACAATAGGTCATGCCTAGTTCACCATGACCAAGCATCCAATGAGCTCATCATCATGTCAGCATGACCAACTTCTTGGGCTTACGAATTGGGCTTGGCTGAATCAAATGATGACTTTAAGATGTCCATTGTGAAGTTCAGAATGTGTCTGATCCAACCACACAAGTATTGGCCCAATCCAAGCTCCTGGATGAAGAGGATAGGTCCGAAATGAAATTCTAACTCAGTTCTCAGTTTTTGCACGTTTTTGCTCCATTTTGCTTCAAATGCCTCAAGTGGTACCTAGAGCTCAATGAACTGAATAACAAATACAAAATGGATTAAAAGCACAAGTTTTATTTAAAAACATAACCAAACAATAGGGTAGATTGATACAAAATGATACAGAATTATGCATTGATCAGTATGGTATGTGTGAATTTAGTATGTTATCGATCGCCACTCTTAATAAGGAAAGGTCCTCGAAAAAGAAAAAGAAAAAGGTTGCTTAACTTGTTCATTACCTTGTTGCGTTTATATAGTTAACCTAGATAGCCAGCTAGATTGCCGAAATTTGCAAATGCTAATCCTTCAGTATATACACATATACATTGGTCCTAATAGACATATACGCATTCTTAGCACTAAAACTATGAATAAACCATACACCATTTAATTTATATAAACACACCCAAAAAAAACCCAAAAAATGATACATGGCCCTATTTAATTTAATTTTGCTTGTTAAATTACTTTGATGCCCTATTAAGTGTTTTGAGCTTTTTTTATGAGGTTTTGAGGTTGAGTTTGTTTTAATAAATCAATGACAGTTTTGTAATTTAAAAGAGGTTAAAATGCTTTTTGTTATATTGTAAATGGACTTTGGGTGTGTTTAAAAGTCCATTTCATATATGATTTTTTTTATTTTTATAATTTGGGCTCTTATATTGGGTATAATAACGAATCTCCCTTGTTCTAATTCACTAAATGTCATAGAAATTTGAGTGTAATCATATCATCTCTATGTACATGTTATAATATGAATGGACCACAAGTTTTTTACAGTATAATATCAATAATAATAAATAAAATCCATGTTATAATGCAAAACATCAATGTCGTGACACCCTACGACTCTTGAATGTGTCTGGTCTACCTCTCAACAATACCATATTTTGGGCCATAAAATTACGTTGCACGTTGTGTTGCACGTTGTGTGGTGGCCAGGAAGCTGTCAGTGTAAGCAGGTTGCGAAATTCATATATGTCGGTCGGCGAGCTTGTCTTGGCCCTCGGGCATCTAGGTAGATACAGAAGACCCTGACTTGTCATTTAAATACAGAACAGAAATGAAAGCATCAGATTTGCGGCTGGATCAGGTGGGTCCACCAGATTGACAAACTTAAAAACTATTAAGTCTAGACAAAGAAACTCTACATCCGACGCAAAGAATTTTCATGTGTAAACACTGAGAAAAAGAATCAAAAGACAATTAGAATTCCAGGTGTTATCCTTATTATAATTAATGAAGTAAGTGCATGCATGCTTCCATAGTGTAACTAGCCTTGATTTCATTACCTTGAACCGTCCCAGCACTTGCCCAGACATTTCGTGGAAACCCACAAGATTAATGTGGTCTGACTCTGGACTGGACTGGACCAGAAGTGCCTCATACAATTGAGGGCATACACGAGTATTTGGTCGAACTCGAAAGTGGCCAGCCATTCATACCACTAGTCCACAGTAGAAATTGATTTTTAATTTGGTCCCTTATACATATAGGAGAGTCATAATCAAACTGAAAGTTTCGGAGAAAAAACGGAATAATAAAGATCTAAGATCAGAGGGCACTGCCAAAACAAGGTCAAAAATAAGTTATAATTTGAGTAAATTATGAGATTTCAAGAACTCTGTTTGAAAATTAAAACGATCCTAATTAACTGAGAATGCTAAAATAGAAAATTTATCACGAACTGATCTAAGTCCTCGGACTATATTGCCATGTAGAATTACATTCCTTTTTTGATGTGTTGAGTCATATTTACATATTTACCTTTGTTTTTTGTTTTTCAATTCTTAGTTCCTATTATGTCCCTAAGGTTTAAACTCATATAATACCTATGATATGGATCTTTAAACTCATAATACCTCTGTTCTAGCTAGGGAAAATAAATTCACACCTCCACAACAGGTATACTCGCACATGAATAGTTGAGATAAAACTCCATGGAACATTGCTTTGGAAACCCTAAGAAAAAAAAAACTAAGACCTTGAAGGTATATATGTATGTATATATATATATATATATATATATATATATATATATATATATATATATATATATAACAAAAACGCTGAATATGTTAAGCATGGATTGCCAAAGATTTGTTTCACATGGACTTGATTGTAGGAGGCCCCTTAATTTTAGGAGGTGTTTTCAAGACTTGCCGTTTTCTAATAGTGGCATATGTTGTAAATTACTTAAAAATTGTAGATATACTTGCTTTATGGAAGTATTAAATATCTACACATTTTGAATGGTTTGACTTAAACTCTATAAATAGCACACAAATTATACGGAATCTACACAAAGAAATAATAAGAAAAGCAAAAAGACGTGTGAGGTGAGCACTAACGTACTCTAAATATAAAAGCAGAAATTTGCATGGATTTGCAAGAATCTTCAGTTAAGAATCTTGTAACGAAGGTTAAACAAGATCTCTTAGCGTCATCAAAAGTTGATGTTTATTCTCTTGCGCCTCCTTCTCCTTATGACACTGCTTGGCTCTCAATGGTTTCCAACCCTCAACAATCAGATCAACCATTGTTTCAGGGGTGCTTGGATTGGGTGCTCCAACACCAAAACAGACGAGGCTCCTGGGGTGAGAATATTGCTCATCCCACCATAGAGTGCCTCACTTCGACTCTTGCTTGCATTGTTGCACTTACCACATGGAATGTTGGCCACGATGCCATTCAGAAAGGTATATATATATATGTATATAATTTTTCTCTAATCCGAATGTCCCGTTTTATTAAAGTCCGGTTCTTTACATTTGCTCTAATCATTATTGGATTGTTTCAATTACTAATGCATTACGTGCAATGAACATTACACTATTTCAGTAGCTTAATTCAAGAGAACTGGACTTTAAAAAGAAAGTAACCAATTATGAAAAATACCCAATTTTGCATATAACTAATCGCTGCAACCTTTTCTTAATTTGTTGTGTTTGTTGACTCGACTGTGTATATATGTATGTTTAGGGTTGGCATTCATCCATGCAAACACAGAGAAGATCTTGCAAGAGCAGAACGGTTTTTTTCTTGAGTGGTTTGCAATAGTTTTCCCCGCAATGATTGAACTTGCAGAAACCAAAGGCCTACATGTTTACTTTTCTAATGGGTCAACAGCGCTGGTAGAACAAGTCTTCCTGGAGAGACAACAAATATTCAAAACGCAGAGGTAGTTCTAAATTTTAATTTCTCTTTATGTTTAATACGAAGTACACTTTATGATAGACTTAATTTGGACAGTCAGACCAAAAAATCTTAAATGTAACGAGGATAGCAAATAACACAATGACATGTGAAAAAGTTTTCCTACGTGTCATTGCGTTATTGGCTGGGATAGCAAAAAGTGTTATACCCATTACATGAGAGTTTCTCTCCGGTGAAACAGCATGTTGCCATGCAATTTCCTAAGCCCCACCACCGGATCCAATCAAGTGTCAACTCTTGCACGTGTTCTTTTGACTATCTCCAGTCAATAACGCTATGACACGCGTGATAATTTTTTCACGTGCATAGCGTGATTGGTAGAGGAAAGAAAAATAGTGTTATTCCCGTTACAACAAAGTTTTTCTCCTGACAGGCCTAATATCCCAATTATGAAAATTAATCTAAGCTAGTTTTCTGTTTTGGGCAGGTGGATGTCTGGTTGTGGTCAGCAACAGTATTATCCAGCACTCATGTTAAAATATCTTGAAGACGGGTTAATCCAATCCCCATCAGCTATTGCATATGCTTTCATGAAGACAGGAAACAAGGAGTTTTTGGTCAAATTGAATTCTATTGTCCAAACATGTGGTTATGGAGGTACGTACGTAGTTTTCTTTTTATATTTTGTATTATATGATGTCATTGTTGGCCTACGTAGTTTGTCACCTATATTACTGACGTTCATGTGTGTGTTAATATATTAAATAATGACAAATTAACTAAATAACAAAGAGAGTTTGTATTTCAAGTGGTTGAGAATAGTATTTCCTGAATGACAAATGAGTTAATGGTAAGAAGTTTGTATCTCAAGTGATTGAACACAGTTTTTCATATACCTAGGTTATGTGTTCGAGTCCCTCTCCCCAATATCGGTTTTATTAAAAATATATATATAAAAAAAAACTACATGAGCTAACGTTTTAGAAAATTTTTGGTATGTGTACAGTTCCTACGGTCTACCCCTTTGATGAAGACCTTGTAAAGATTCTTCTAATTAACCAGATTGAGAGGCTGGGGCTGGCAGAGCATTTCATGGAGGAGATTACAAGTCTGCTGGGTCAAGTTTACAGGTGACACCCAGCCCTAATCTTCAACATTAATTAAGCATATATATATAAAGATAATTAACATTTACATTTAATTAATCTGGTTATTGATTAATCATTTTTTCTAATTGACAAAGCAGAAGTTACATCAGCTGCGAAGAACCAAAGAGTATGGCAAAGCATGCGTTGCCACTACGACTCTACACACATTCTCTCGCATTTCGACTTCTAAGACTACATGGTTATAGAGTTTCTCCTGGTAAGGATCAATGTTAATTACATATATGTTTATTAATTACCGCATACTCTAGGGCCATATTGAGAATGACCCCAAATCTTTAGGGGGTATTTTGTCGTTAGCCATTTTTATTAATTAAATTGCACACTAAATGTTTTTAAATAAATATTAATTTACGTTTTTTGCAATTATATTCAGAGAAGTTCTGCAGGTTCCTCGAGGACGAAGATATAGTGGCGTACATAGAAGAGCATCATGAGCTTTTTTTGAGTGCCATGTATAACGTATACAGGGCAACTGATGTTACCTTTATAAGAGAAAATCAGCTTAAGGATGCCAGGGCATTCTCAAGAAGAATACTAGAAAAGGAAACAATAAATTTGGTCCGACCTATGACTATGACTAATTTGCAAGAACAGGTATATTATTTGACAAAATTTTAAAAACATATGGTAAAAGTTTGGCCATCATTGTTCATTTAAATTTTTTAGTGATAATTTTAATCAGTTACTTAATCAGCTCCTTAATTTGTTGCATATTTCCTTTGTGTAGATTAAACTTGAACTTAGTATCCCATGGCTTGCACGGTTGGATCATCTAGAGCACAGGAGGTGCATTGAGGGGAAAGAAACTCTTGGTCCATGGCTTGCACGGTTTAATTACTAATACTACAATTAGATTAAAGGCAGTCAAATTTTCACAATCAGATAAATTACCGTTAATTACTTGATTAAATATTCCCTGCAGATTACTATCATGTCAAAGGAATGCCACACTGCTACAACTTGCCATTGAGAATTATACACTGAGACAGTCCGTATTCAGAAATGAATTGAAGGAGTTAGAAAAGTACAAACTCTCCTAATTGTCTTATTTTAATCAGTCATGAAAAGTGAAACCCTTTTTTATTTCCTTTTGTGTGGTGAAAAATAATGCAGGTGGTCAAAGGACATGGGTCTTGCTGACATGGGGTTTGCTCGACAGAAAACCACATACTGCTATTTTGCAGTTGCTTCAACCGCATCAAACTCTTCCCTTTCAGATGTACGGCTGGCACTTGTGAAGGGTGCAATTCTTGTTACAGTTGCTGATGATTTTTTTGACAGGGAAGGTTCAATGGATGAATTGGATGCTCTTGCCAATGCCGTCAACAGGTACTGTAATGTTAAACAATGGTTCTTGTATACCACGACCACGATTATATAAAGTTCGTCTCACAATATGTAACTACAAGGCTCATTGTTATATGGTGAATTACGAACGCCTATGAAGTTATACATAATATAATTCTCGCATTCAAAAATACTTTCTCAAAGTAATTTACTAACTAATGTTGATATCAGATGGGAGTCAAAAGGCCTGACTGGACATGGCAAAACTATATTCAATGCTCTCAAAGACCTTGTTGATGACATTTCTGGGCAATTCTTCAATAAAAATGGATATGACATAAAGGCACATCTCCAGGATCTAGTAAGACTTTACTTTCAAACGTCAGTTGACAAAATTTTCTCACACGCATTAGATCTACGGTAAAAAAGTAAAAAAGTTTGTTACTTATTTTTAACTTTTTACCAAATGAATCTTAGTGGTGCCAAACAATTACAAGCTGGTTAAAGGAAGCAGAGTGGAGCCGAAATGGGCATGCCCCATCAACAGTTGAGTACCTCCAAGTGGCCACAAGCTCTATTGCTTCACAGACCATTCTTCTTCCAGCTGCTTTTCTGCTTAATCCACCTCCAGAAATAGACATCCTCAAGTGCCCTCAAAGGCAGCCACTTACAAATTCACTTATGCTTTTGACAAGGCTTTTGAATGACATTAGAAGCTACCAGGTGCATATTAATTTAATGACAAAATTCTTAATTAATTGTCAATATGTTTCAATTTTCAGTTTGCTAATGGTATAATTGCAGAAGGAGCAAGAGGAGGGAAAGCCAAACCTTGTTCTGCTACACATGAAGGAAAATCCAAATTTGGGGGTTGAAGAATCAATAGCAATTGTACAGAAGACATTGGATGAAAAGAAGAAAGAGTTTCTAGAACTGGCTCTGAGTAGTAATGAAATGCCAGAAGCATGCAAACAACTTCACCTTCACTGCCTCAAAGCATTTCAGATGTTTTTCAATTCTACAAATGCATTTGACTCCCCAACAGAGTTGCTTGCTGACATCAACAAAGCAATTTTTGATCCCTTGAGAGTGGAAGATGTGCAAGGATCATTTATGCCACTCAACTCTATGCAAGGCATTCTTGGTTTGAAGAAAGATAAAAGTTTGGCTATCCAAGGCAAATCCCATTACAGCTCTTCTAAGCCCTGTAATGGGATTTTTGAGAGCACTTGTGCTATCAAAGTCCAAGGGAACTCAAGGAAAGACTTGGTGACCAAGCCTTATTCTAGAATCTTATCAATAAAGATGAGAAACCCAATTATTTATACAACCTTTTCAAAGCCCAAAGCTTACATCTAAAGCTTCCTTTTACGTGGCTTCCTTTTGTGTGGGTTCCTTTCTTTACTTTATGTGTTTCCTTTCAAAAGCCTTTTCTCTGCATTTTCAAATGTTGACCCAAAGATCCTCTACTTCTCCCTATGAACTTCCATTCCCTTTGTTCTACATCCCTTGCACCTCCCTCATCTCTCTTTCCTCTCATCCCTCCACTTCTCCGTCGACCCGTGTCTCTCCCCCACCAAATCTCAAAACCAAAAGTCCTCTACCCCTAAAAGTTACTTGGTTTGCCATTGGATTGCTACAACTGTGTTTTACTCCAACAACTCATTCTCATATCTAACACTTGGATCTGCACTTGTGGGCTCTGTGAATCTATGGTCAATTTTGACTACTACTTGATAGATCGCTGGAGTATGATGCATGGTGGCTTGCTCCCCCATATCCACACTCTACAGATCTCCTCTCTTGGTTCTCCTGGACCTCGCTCTTCTTGTGACAGCGCGGCGGCGTATCTGGTGGTGATGACGACTGGCTTAGTTTAGGGTTATAGTTTTGGTAATTTTTGGGCATGCTATTTTAGTATTTTAGGTTGGATGTTTATTTTGTTATGGAGCCTCTGTTTTTCTATTTTCTGACTTTTGTATTTGGGCTTCCTTGTAAGTTGTATCTTTATTTGGCAATGAAATCTCATTCCCTTCGACCAAAAAAAGAAGAAAAAGCTTCCATTTATGTATGCACTAAGGTCCACTTTGGGATTTATGTCACTTTTAACGAACGTTTTTGTGTGCTTTGAACATAATTAGCTGTAAAGTAAAGCGCTCCATGTTTGGTAAACAATATTTTTAAAACATTGTTAGTAAGCATCAGTGTCAAAACCATTTGGTAAATTTTAATATAAACTGTTGTAACTGTGAATAATGACTAAAATAGATATGATGTTGAAAGTGTTATGGGCTAATCATGTGGTGGTGATGAAGGTGGATGTAGTGGTTGTGGTAGTGGTGATGGTGGTGGTGATGGCAGTTGCGAAGGTGGAGGTGGTCGTGGTGGAGGTTGAGGAGGAGGAGGAGGAGGATGTGGTGGTGCTGGTGGTGAAGGTGATGTCATTTTTAAGAATTAATGATGGAATTTTGGGAATTAAAATAATTCATTAAAGGTTTATCTTTACTTCTTTTGAAAGCGCTTTGAAAAAGCGGAGTTTGCTTTGAAAAGCTGATGTCAAAAGCCCACTGCTTTAAAAATAATCATGATATTTTATTTTTTTTACCAAACACCTTAAATTACTTCACTTTAAAGTGAAACGGGATTTTGGAGGATAAAGCCATCCCAAATAGGGCCTAAGTCTCACCGGTACCATAAGTGTGTTAAAATATATATAATTTCATAGAGTAATTTTCTACAGTGGATTTCCATAGATTGTTATACATATCCCTTATAGAAATTTAGTGAAATACCCATTCCTAGACATAAAACTATAAATATACCCTATACCATTCAATATATATAAACACACCCAAAAAAAATCCAAAACTGACAACTGTTACCTTTTTTAATTTAATTAGATAAATGAAATACCTTTATTACCCATTTAGTATTAAATTAGTTTATTTGAAATTTTTTGGGCGCTCTCTCTCTCATCTCTCTCTGTTCGCTCTCGTCTCTCTCCAGCGATCTTGGTGCTTCGGCCACAGCCAGCCGTGAGACCGGTCAGAAAAGGACCGGCCAGGGCCGACGATCAAGTCTGGGCTAAAGCCCAGCCACATCAGCCACTCACGACGCCGCTGCGAGCTCGGAAAGGTCTGTGGATTTCGAGTTTTTCGACGTCGTTTCCGGCGACTTCGGCGGTTGTTTCCGTCAATCGAGGTATGAAACTTCATCTACTTTTCGTGCTCTAGCTGTTTATGTATGTGGTTATGATAGATTTTGGAGTTTTGGAAATTAATCAATACACCCTAGATTTTGGTGTTTATGTATGTGCAATTGTAGATCCAATTCTTCTTGATTTTATATGTTTATTTTTGTTATTGCCGATTTGGAGGCAAGCTATTGGATTTTATGATTTCATTCTAATTTGTATTTAGATATTCGTTTGAGTTTTAAATTGTGATTTTAGTTTCTTTTTGTTTATAATTTGGATTGATTTCATATTCGGTTTGGTTGTGGATTTGTTGTTTGAGCTGTGGTTAGAAATTTGTGATATTCGATTTGGTTTTCATATTAATTGAGGTATGCTTTTTCAGTTGAATCTGAGTATATTCATGTTTTTTCTGTTTTTCACTTGTAAAGTTCCAGGTATAGGGTAGTAACACTTGCTTGTTTGCTATGAAATCCTATTTCTAATGCATGTCTACCACTGTGAAGTTCCAGTATAAGGTAATAACACTGCTTGTTTGCTATGAAATCCTATTTCTAATGCATGAAATCCTATTTCTAATGCATGTCTACCACTGTAAAGTTCCAGGTATAGGCTAATAACACTGTTTTTTTGCTATGAAATCCTATTTCTAATGCATATCTACCACTGTAAAGTTCCAGGATAGGGTAATAACACTGCTTGTTTGCTATGAAATCCTATTTCTAATGCATATCTACCACTGTAAAGTTCCAAGTATAGGGTAATAACACTGCTTGTTTGCTATGAAATCCTATTTCTAATGCATGTCTACCACTGTAAAGTTCTAGTATAGGGTAATAACACTGCTTGTTTGCTATGAAATCCTATTTCTAATGCATATCTACCACTGTAAAGTTCCAGGTATAGGGTAATAACACTGTTTTTTTGCTATGAAATCCTATTTCTAATGCATATCTACCACTGTAAAGTTCCAGGTATAGGGTAATAACACTGCTTGTTTGCTATGAAATCCTATTTCTAATGCATATCCACCACTGTAAAGTTCTAGTATAGGGTAATAACACTGCTTTTTTGCTATAAAATCGTATTTGTAATGCACGTCTACCACTGTTAAGTTCTAGTCTAGGGTAATAACACTGCTTGTTTGCTATGAAATCCAATTTCTAATGCACGTCTACTAGTGTTATTACCACATACCTGGAACTATACAGTGGTAGACATGCATTACAAATAGGATTTCAGGAGGAAACAAGCAGTATTAATACCCTATACTGGAACTTTACAGTGCTAAATGCATTAGAAATAGGATTTCAGAGGAAACAAGCAGTGTTATTACCCTATACCTGGAACTTTACAGCCATTAATCAGAAATTTCAGTAAACTAGCGACTAAAATAATGATAGTAAATGTCTGAAATTTCAGTATAGGTTTGGTTTGTAAATGTCTTACATTTGAATCGTTTTCTTGTTGAAATTATTCTCTGAAATTTTGTCTTGGTTTTGTAGGTGAGGTCAGTGTGTGGTGTTTGTTTTTGAAAGTATATCAAGCTTGGTTGTGGTTATAGAGTTTCGGTTTCGAGAGATGAAGAAGACGCTTTGATGAAGACGATGACTGAAGGGACGTTTGACAAAGATGGTTAATTGAAGTTGCTGGAAGTTACGGTTTTGTTTTCCATTTTTTTGGACAAAAGTTACGGTTTTCTAGATGGTTAAAATGTTTGGGCTTGTTTATAAATTTGGGTTGGGTTGATTTTGGGTGTCTTTTGAGTTTTTTTTTTTTTCTGTTGGGCTTATAAGTGGCAGCCTTGTAATATATAGCAACTTCAATACCAATTTGTTATTTAATAAATGAGTTTTGGGTGTGTTTATAAAGTGTTTTCCATATGAGGTTTTTTTATAATTTCAACACCCATTTTGGGTATATTAGTGAAGCTCCCTATCCCTTACTTCCTTCCTTTTTTCTGGTAGCATTCATTTATAATTTATCACCTCTAATTAGGTTCTTCAGATTTTCCCACTATTCTTGTTCTTAAAGGAAGATGATAATTGATAAAGGAATTTCAAAACTTTGTCTGAAATATTATGTGCAGTAACAAGATTTGGTCTTAAATGGATTGATATAGTGTCACTTTCCAAGACAATAACTTGGGGATTAATGTTTGGTTAAATTAGAAAGGTTGCTTTTGAGATGAAAAGCTTTTTGAAGCCTAAGAAAAGACCACAAATCGCCTAGACTTGTAAGCATGTCATCATGCATTAACTTCCTAATCTCTGCGGTGATCAATGGTGGATCCAGAAATATTTGTTGGGTAGGTTAATTTTTTTTTTTTGGGTAAATATAAGCCCTTGTTTGTTACAAATTTTTCTTTTTTTCATAAGCACTCTTTTTTTAGTATATTTTCTTCATCATATTTAGAACCTTTTGTTATTTTACGACATTTGAAACAGAAAAAATGTTGGAATTATTGATAATATTGTTGAAATATTTAGAAGGAATTGAAGGGAAACAAAGAAAGAAAAAAAGAATAAATATTTAGAAGAAATTGAAGTAAAAATAAAATAAAAATATTACCTTTTGTTGGGCAGTACACGACAAAATAAAAACACATCCCATTCCAACAAATATCCCCCCTCTCTTTTTTATTATATTTCCTCTTCTTTCTCTTTCTTTCCGTTTGTTTAATCTCTCCCTCTCTTTTTTTATTCTTTTTTCCTCTCTCTCTCTTCTTCTTTTTTCTTTCTTTCTTTCTCCGTCTGCTTCATCTCTCTGTCCTTTCTTCTTGCAGCCGGGTGATTTCTTATCCATGTCGGGCTGATTTCTTTGATTGGTCTAGATTGAGCCTACACAATAAGCTCAATCTCAAAAGTCAGCATTATGCTAGCATATACGTGGATTCGCCCTTGGCTCTAATCGAGCCTTACAATCCGCAATATAAATTAGGGATCCTTCAATTTCATTTGCTGCATGTTTCACATAACATTACGCAACAATTGCAATGGCAAACAAAGTCACATTTCCGTGTCTCTACATTCTATCATCAATTTTGTTTCTATAAAGAATCACAATGGCAAGAAATCACCCCTCTACCAACCCAACCTCACACAATCACACACAAGTCAAAAACTAATTCTCATATCCAATAGAAATGTATATAGGCATTTGTCACGAATACCACGGTAGGATGGGTAAATAGACAATATATCTGTTGCTAAAGGTCATTTCTAGCATAGTGCAAGTACATCAATTATTGCAATGCTAAATCATGCATAAATCCATACCGGTGGCTACTAGCAGTTGAGTGGCACGCTTAAGTCCTTCTGGCTTGAAGTTATGGGTCAGCCCTGCCGCTGGTGGTGAGTGTAGTCAATCTCCCCCTAAACTTTTGTTCACAATTTTTTTTAAAAAAAAAATTTCCAATGCTAATGTTATGCATTTTGGCAAAACAATAGAAAATACGAATTTAAATTACAATAATTCTCAACAAAATTGTAATAATCAAATACAATACCAAATTTACATGAAATTAATGTAAATCAATAAACACAAATAGATAGAAATACTAACAACTTTAGCAATTGAGGCTTGCAAGAATTGCAATGTCCTAAAGATAAATTTCGCCCCATCTTTCAATTTCATGGGCATAACCAATCCTATAAAGGTTTAAGTTTCAGGAAAAAATTGCCCAAAAATTGAGGCCATGTTTGGTATCCTACTCAAAAAATATAATTCTTTTTTAAAAATATGAGTTTTTAAATACTGATTTTAAGATCTAAAAAACTTGTTTGGTATTGAGGTCCAAACTATTTTTAAGATCTAAAAAAATTGAAATTAAAAAAAAAAATCAGAAATCCAAGATTCCCAAATTGAAATTAACAAAAGAAAAGGAGAAATCGGAGCCCAATCCAAGTGAAAAGAACGCAAAAGGGGGTAGAGAAATTACCAGAAGTAGAGGGCGAGAATGAGTGAAAGGAATTGGGAAGGCAATGCATGCGATCTCAATGCAGGGCAAGGCAAGACAAACCCAAGGTAGATGAAACTGTAGAGGTAATAAGATGATAGATATGGACCATTTTGGAAGTGCATAATTCAGAACGTAAAAGCTTCACACAAATAGGATTAATTGTCCAGCTAAAAGGACATGATAAAATAGATCATCGAGTACTATTGT
The DNA here is from genome assembly GCA_018703695.1 of Prunus fruticosa. NCBI lineage: Eukaryota > Viridiplantae > Streptophyta > Magnoliopsida > Rosales > Rosaceae > Prunus > Prunus fruticosa. Next base: position 32,920,151 of record CM031919.1, read on the forward strand.
TATACGTACTTCTTGTCTCTAACACCCACCATGTGTAGATATTCACCATTCGCAAGCCTCCTATCCCATAAATCAAACGGAACCTTAGGAAGAATAAACCTAAAAGAAATCTTAAACACCCACCTAACTATACATAAAAATCCAACCTATATCACAAATTACAGATGAAGACGAAATAAAAGAAAAGTTAGCTTCACTTATTTCATAATTTAATGTAACATATATTCCATCTCATGACACATTAATTTCAGATATATTAATTTGCTCTTAACATTCTAAATCGCGTCAATCAAATAGGAACTCTGGCAATAGATATTTTTTATTATATAAAAACTGTAATGTCATTGATATTTTTTTGAATCATTATATATATGTTTTCTATCTAATCACCATGTAGGTGTCTCCATTGGAGAATATATATGGGCTAGATTTGAGTGAATATTAGGCATTTTAATTCAACCCATTTCAATTAAAAAAATGATAATATCTAAAGAGTACTGCTAAACGAACTTTAAAGTTAACCGAGTACACCATATGATCTAAGTACATCATAATATTTAAATCAAAATGTAAAATTAACTAAGTACACTATGTTTAACTACCAAAAATACCCTTAATACACCATAATACACCATTATAAAAACTTAAAACAACTTTATATATATATATATATATATATATATACTCAATTATGCTTTTTTATGCATTGGTGCAGAATGATGAAGTCCTGAAGATGAGGAAACTCATCCGCAGAATAGTATTGTTATTCCTGCGGTGCATTATTAAGAATCTTAGGGTCCGTCTGGTAACGTTTTCGGAGAATGTTTTCTGAGAATATTTTCAGAGAATGAAAACGAGAAAACAAATTTGCATTTTCAAGATTTGAGAATGTGTCTGGTACGCTAACTGGAAAACATTTTCCGAAAACGAAAACAGAAAAACGTGTCCGGTACGAACATATGAAAATGACAAAAACAGTGAATATGCGTTCGTCAACAGTAAAATTGTGCAATTGTCAAATTAATTATCATTATCCAATACATGCATTAGCTAACTCAAAATGGTCTCATGTCCTCCAAGTATATCATCTTAAATCATAGATCAAATCGCTCAGTCTCACAAATATCTGAAAAATATGCAATATAAAATTTAAAATCATGTTGTTATGAGCACTAAATAAAATCCTGCCACAAATCCTGCTGCGATCTTGTCTCTAATGTCACCCATTTGTGCAATATTTGCTGCAGACATATCTATATTCGGTGGTGTTGTATTTTTCTGTATCAATGATCATGTCTTCAACTTGAAACTCTTCAAACATCCTATCACGACGAGCTTCTTTTCTTATAAAATTATGTAACACACAACATGCAATAGGAATTCGTCGTTGCCTTCTCGGAGGATAATTAGGCATCAATTTCAAAATTGGAAAACGAGCTTTCAAAACACCAAAACACCGCTCAATTACATTACGTAATGAGGAATGCCTATAGTTGAACAACTCCATAGGACCTCTTGGTGCTCGTCGAGGTCCTCTATAATCACGCAAATGATATCTCTCACCTCGGTAGGGTGCCAAGAATCCAGGCACGTTTGAATATCCAGCATCCACAACATAATAATACCCTGTAATTTTAATTTATTACTTGCATAACACAAATAATGTACATAATAATACTAATTGTAATCTTATGTTTATATACCTTCATCTGGAAAAGGAAACTCATTTTCTGGCCTCATCACTGCATCTATGAACACCCTAGAGTCATTTGCAGTCCCTTCCCATCCCGTATAAGCAAAAGTGAACATCATGTCAAAAGAGCAAGCGCACATGACATTTTGAGTAATAAGGATCTTCCTACCACGATATGAGGTTTGCTTTTGAGCTGGTGCCCAAGCAGCAACATGAGTTCCATCAATTGCACCAATACACTTCTCGCGATAAATTCATATATTCAAACTAAAGTAAATATAATTTAAAATATATAATTATAGTAATAAAATAAATAAAACAATCAATTTCTCACCTCAAAATAAGGATAATACTTTGGGTTATTCAAAATTTGAGAAGGTGTTTCCCCTTGACTTTGTGGTCTTATAATGCGTGGTGCTAAAGCACATAAAGCTCCCAAAACACGCTTAAATTGTCTATGAATAGTGTCTTTAGATCGTTGGAAACGCTCAGCAGCCACTCGCATGCGGATACTATGAGACACTATAAATAAGAAAATTGCCACTGCCTCTTGAGTACTCACATGTCTATCATTCTCTAGCAAATTTAAACTCTCAAGTGTGTAACACAACCTTTGGAATACATGTTTGTCCATGCGAAACGAGTCATAAATCCTATCTGGATGCCCATTCAACAACTCTTGAACGTATTCATGCCCAGATAAAACAGAGTTATGACATGGCATTCTATCTACATATGATTGCCAATATTCATAAATATGCATACAAATTATCATATGTTGCGCCATTTCTTCAAGATCTGAATCACTATCGGAGTGATTGTCTTCATTCCTTGTAGACATGTCTAGTACCTTCAAATACTCAAATTCAATAAAGAAATATGCATACAAATTAAAGTCACAAAAATCTGGAAATATGCATACAAATTAAAGTCACAAACATCAAATATAATAATAAGAACAATTCATAAATATCCTCTCAACAACACACATAAATAGTAATTCTAAAGACTAGCCAACCAAGCTCTCCTCCTAGTTGCTGGCATTGTAACAAAGATTTTCCTCCATTCAATAAGCACTATCTTTTCTAGCATCTTGTTGAATGTATCGTTATCAATGTCTCCCATTGTCTCAACAATTTCTATGCATTCTTCAATAGAATACATCTCCTTAGAGGTGCTAGATGCCTCAAGACTCTTTTCCTTTTCCCGCTGTAATTTTTGACTCATTACTTCACTGCAAACATCCAAATAAGATTCCATTTTATCCCATTTCTTTGGACGACGCTCAGGTGCAGCAGCAGTTGCACATTTTCTTTTTCCTTTACCACTCACAAGTTGAGGGTTGTCACCATCATCATCCAAGTCAACATCGATGTGAACTCCGGTGTTAAGGAAGTTGTTTTCTAACTCTCGTTCATCATCTGAGTTAGGAGGAAGTTGACTAGAGGCATAATGCAACTGCCCGGTTGCAGTAGTAGTGTTGAATATCTCCCCTAAAAGTTGATAGTGCCCTAAGCCTTGCGTGCGAAATTGCTTCGCTTTTGGCTTACTCTACAAACCATGAAAATTATATTATATCAAATGTCACAACCAATTCTTATATGAGGAGTCAGTTAAAACTAATAATACAAAGACTTGCTATATGATATTATTATAATACCTTTAAATAACTTGCCCAAACATCCTCTAGGGCAGTCACTGTGTTTGCAATAGGATCCCACCCAAATCCTGTATGCTCAAGTAAGTCTGAGAAGTCACGATGCACTTTTCGCAGTCTATTAAACTTAGATTTAAGTTGTGGAATAGTGCATTTTAGTCCACATTGTGCATACAACTCATCACTTATTTCTGCCCAAACTTTCATTTTAAAAGTTGATGTCTGCAAGTCACCCTTCTTCACATGTTCATGCAATATATGTATGAATATTGTCTCTTGTCTTTGAGGCCATGACATTTTTTCTTGACCGTCAACATTCTTGGAGGCCATATCCTTTTAAAGAAACAAAATTATGACAAACTTCAATCATGTAATGCATGTCACCACCTAAACTAGGCCAGATTTTTTCTCAAATGCACTAAGCATTGTTATTTCTCAACAATGAAGTCTATGATGTATTGCAGCAAATCCTGTGATGCATTGCAGAAAATATAATTTATATTGCAGCAAATGCACTACAAGTCTATGATGCAAATAGAAACCTACAGCTTCTAGTACAAGTTAATATAAACATATAATATATACAATAATTTAATAGTAGCTCAGGGGAAAGCTACACAGAAAACAAAGCATTTTCGGCTCAAACTAAAACTGTAAAAGAACATAAAAGCTATCATACATATACTAATCCAAAATGAAATCATTCGGAAGGTCATATCATACACACCTACTTTTTTAACAGATGAGCAAAGATCAGATATTCTCAATAATATTTTAGAGGATTCTTATTATTATTATATATATATATATATATAAAGAAACCAGGAAGGTGAACATGATATATATATACACGATATCAAACCAGGAAGGTGAACAGGTGAATAGGTAAACAGGGTAAAACCCCAAATCTACCCCAAATTCTTCATACCCAAATCTAAACCCCAACTCTAAACATAAGGAAAACCCCAAATCTAAACATAAAGAAAACCAGAGTCTTCATACTACAATCACTGAAATTAAAGTTAGCATACAAAAAACCCCAAATAACAAAAATAACACCAGTCTTCATACCCAAATCTAAACATAAATAGCAGAAAAATAGTAATTTCGTACCAAATCTTCCAAAAGGCTCAGCAGCAAGATCTTCCAAGAGAGTGCTCAACGAAATTGAGAAGAAAAGTTTCAGATCCAAAAAAACCCAATTTTGAAACGAAACATTTTATACAAATATTTCTTACCAAGATCTTCCAAGAGTGTGTAGGAAGATTGCAAGAGTGAGAAGCAAGGAATTTCTGTTTCAGCCTTAGACGAAGGGATGTAGACGAAGACGAAGATGATGGGCGACGTAGATGAAGCGTGTTTCTGTTTTCTCTGTGTTTTCTTCGTTCTCTAATTTTTAGTTGAGAATGGAGAAAATGTCTTTTTGGCGTTTTCACGTTTTACTCTTTACACGTGAATTCATTCTCCCAATTTATTTTCTGCGTTTTTGTCAAAAATCCACCGAACAGATTTTTTATCCATATTTGGGCTCAGAAAATGAAAACGGGCCCCTAAATATGCTACCGAACAGCCCCTTATGGATTTGTTGTTTTCAGACCAAAACGTATTTACACTGAAATACAGCACCATCGACTTTATACGGATTTGTCATTGATTAATATACTGCACATTCTGGTCCTACTACTATAGACATGTTCACGATAAGTAGCTATCTACCTACAATTATTGGATACATGTACAGTACTATAGACATGGTCCACATGTCATTGTGTGACTCTCTTCATTAGTCACTCTGCATATTTATTCGAATCCATTAGATGTCATACAAGTTTGAGTGTGGCCATCGCACCTTCATGTACATGTTATAAATTATAATATAATTAGTGAAAATTGCAATTTTGTGATTATGTTCACAGAGGATTGATGTTTTGAGATTAAGTTCATGGAGGAGGCTCTAGACTTATTCCTTTCCTCCTTAACATTTTATTTAAAACTTGTTTCAATTGAAATTAATTTGAAACTCACATTGTCTAAGAGGTTTTTTGTTTGCCAATGTGTAATGTCTAAGACTTATTTAAAGATTTCAGCTTTATTTTTTGTTTGGCTATAGGCCTAGTTAGACGGGCATGGCATGGGTTTGTGTTTGGTCTTGACATTTGTGTCACAAGATGAAATGGCTAATAACACAATGGGTATGAATAACCGTAGTTATTATTAGCTATTAGATGCCGCTAAAGTTTTTAAGCACCCCATCATGACTACAAACGTCAGTGACTATTAATTATGTAGTGAGAATCATGTAAAATTAATCTTCTATAATTACTAGACACCCTAGAGACGGAGTGAGAGATGGGCTTGGAAAATGGCAAATGAAAATAACCCTATATAAATCGAGCTCTTTTACACATGGACCTAATTTCTTTGCATAAAGCACCATATATCCAAATGCGAGTGTTTCTGGACTTTTTTTTGGTTCAATTTGAACATGATTCGTGGGCTTAGCATATGTTATTTTGGGTAGGGTTTACAAGTAGTCAAAAAGCATCCAGTTAACTAAGGTGGTTAGTGTGAGTGATTTGACACTTTCATTCCTTAAGAGAGGTTAGGGGTTCAATCCCTGCTCGTATGGAGTCACCACTTTGGCCAGTACTTTACCCCTTACGGGCCGATCCGGTATGAATATGAATTAGTCTCTGGGTTATGATTAAGGCTTAAAGACGCCACCAGGGAATTGGGGGTCAAAACCACATCGTGGTTCAAACCAAAAAAAAAAAAAGCCTTCCAGTTTTTTTTTTTTGATACGTCATCCAGTTTTATTTGTGTACCTGAGAATCAGAGTATAGGTACTAGAAAAAGAAGAGAATTAAATCCACTTCTTTTTCCTCTGTACAGTTTTATTAAAGATAAGGAATTGATGTGCTCTCTCTCTCTCTCTCTCTCACACATCAGTGCATGGCTTGCAATGGCATTAACAAAGTTGAAGGAAAAGGGCCCCAGTTTTCACTTGTCATCAGTGCATGTCTTTGATATTTTTTAAGAATAATTTTCATCAATTCATTATTTTTTTTTTGCCAAATCAATTTATTATAATTAAAAACTTTACATTTTTTAAAACTAACATAATTAAAAAACAAATTCAACCTAATTATCCCACAGGCTCCCCTTTCCCCTTCTCCTTCATGACAGCCCCTTTCCTATCCCACAGCCCACAACAATCCATCCATCCTATCCCACCCTCGCCCTAAAACTCCTCTCTCTCTCTCTCTCTCTCTCTCTCTCTCCAACTGCACAAACAATGGGCCAAACTCTGCAAATCAATAACAAATTCAGCCATAAGGTTAGCGATAGCTGCTTGGGAGGCTGAGAGAGAAAGTGTGAGACTCACTGGGTGAAAGCTAAAATGGCGGTTCCAGCTATCAATTAGTGTGCGCAAAGTAATCAAATTGGAGAAAGATATTGATGGCTGGCTGGGTCAGTTATGTTCCAGAGCCTATGCTGCATAACCCCACACTCTCCAAGATGTTACAAGAATCAAACCCTAGCTTTCACCCACTCTCAATTCTTCTCTTCTAAGTAATTTTTAAGGTTAAAGAAGCAGTCTTTGGTCTCAGCTCTTCAACTTAATAAGAGGCAGAGGACTCGGAGGAATCGCTCTGTTCCTGTTGTGTTCGCTGCACAGTCCAATTTCTTAAAAGGTTAGCTAGCTGCACTTCCCTGCGTTTCTTCTTCTTCTTCTTCTTCTTCTGTTTAGTTTTTATGATCCCTGAACATTGTTGTTTAGTGGGTTCGTCGAATTTGCTATTTTATGAATCGTGTTTTTATATTTTTGGTTTTTGGATTTTGATAAAAGGTATTTTTGCAACTGAATAGCTTTGTATTGGTGAATATCTGTCGAAAACATGTTAATATCTGCTAGATTATGACAAATTTTAACGTTAAATTGCCGAGTGTTCGAAAAATCCGCCTAGGTGGCGCTAGGCGGGAGTTAGGCGGCCTGGGCGGGTCGGGTCCTTTTAAAAATATATTAATTTTTTTCCTGACTTTAACGCTGCCTCTCTCTCTCTCTCCTCTCACGACAGAAGACCACCACCAGGCGTCCACCCGCAACGACCACCACCAGGCCGCGATTAATACAAAATAATTATAAATTTAAAAAAAAAAACGCCTAGGCGCCCGCCTACCGCCTAGCAATTTTAAAAATTGATTGTGGATTTCAATTCAGTGCTTTGGAACTCCGGTGATTAGTGGTTAGTAGAATGAAATTGTAAATGATTCGCCTCAAAAAATAAAAAGCTATTGTAAAGATTTCAATCAGGCATGAAAGGTAAAGGCGCTTTTGTAGAAGCAGTGAAGCTGTAACTAGAGAATGGAACCGTTTAGAAAAGCTTGAATCTTCTTACATTAAAGAGTGATCACCCGTTAATCGGGTAGTTAAGAGAACTGGCTAATCATCCATACCATAATCCATGGGAACTTACCATTTGGTGGGTGAAACCTAGCTGACGTGCTGCCATGTGCAGCAAGTGTGATTTTCTCAGGGTAATTTTTGTTATTTTAAATTTGTTTTTCTTATGCATGAAAAGTATGTTAGAATTTACAGACTATGATCTGTTTAGTGTTTTGGATTATTGGTAGATGGAGCTCAGGTAAGAAATGGAAACACAGAGAGCTTGGAGAAGAAGATTAGGAAAAATGAAGTCTATTCTCTTTCTTAGTCACGCACAAGCTGTGCAGCAAAGTATATCAGATGGGTTCTTACATCATCCAAATCTAGCCATCAATTTCACTATCCTATGAGATAGCAACACATGGCAGAATTAAATCACTACACCTAAGAATACATCTTAGCTGTCCATTGGACTGTGATCCAATGGTTCACAATTAAGTCAATACAATGAAAACAAATAACACAAATACTCAGCTAACACACTTATACTTTAACAAAGTAGGCCAAGAAGTCTTTTCAAGTACAAGCCTTTCATGCAGGCTAATTTTGAGTCAGAATTTTGAATTGTTAGTATTTTAATTTTCTGGTTGAGATTTTGAGTTACATTATATATGGACGACATTGGTTGTTTACATCCAATTCAGTGTTTCTACCTTTCTGCATCACATGAATTACTTTTGCTGCTTTCCTGCTCATACAAGAGAGCAGATAGTTTACCCTTGAGTTTTATGTTTACATTTGTGTTGACTACTGGTTTGAATCGTGTAAAATAGTTGTACAAACAGTTTGGAAGGTTGGGAGAGATGGAATTGAGGCAGGAACCAATCTTTTGCCGGTAAGTTATGTTTAGTCTACCCTTTCAAACTTTTATTGATTTTGCAATTTCAATGCAGGGTGTTTTTCTTGCTTTAGTACAAATTGAAGATTTTTGATATTCTGTTTGCGTTTTGTGTTTGGGTGCTAGAATCATGTGCCAAGATCAATTGCAAGGGTTTCTGTGACGGTAGTTGCATTGGCTCTTTCACTCTTTGTACTCAAGTCTTTACTGTCTACAGTTTTCTTTGTGCTGGTATGTTTCTTTTTCTCTCTTCCTGCAAGAACAGTAGATCAATGATGTTATTTTGACTTGCCTTTTCCAAAATGTATATCAAGTATGCTTGTGCTATCATTTGTGTGTTTGTGTTTTAAAATCAACTTCTTTTTCTGCATTACTAGTTTCTATAAGGAAATGAGATGCAATGTAGACAAGTAAATTTCCTCTTGACAGTAAGAGAGCATTATTCTTGTATAGATAGTCCTTATTTTTGAAGTACATAAATATTAGGGCAAATGACAAAAGACACCCTGCTAGTTTGGGGTGGTTTTCAATATGGACCTCAGGGTATCAATTTTATCAATTTACACCCTTACGTTTGCAACATCGTCCAATTTCATCCTTCCGTTAAGTTGACCGTGTGGTCAATCGTTAAATGCTGACGTGTCTATTGTGGGACCCACCTACTATCTAACCAATTCTTTAAAAAATTTATATAAAATGATAAAAACATATAATTAAACAAAAACTAAATATAAAAATAAAAAAATAAAAACCAGAAGCACAGCACCTCCCATCTTCTCGAGTTCCCCGACCCCCCACCCTGCCGCCTATCCTCGTTGAAACCAAGTCCATCACTCCTCTCCTTCCGTCCCACCACCGCACCTCCCATCCCTCTTCCCCCATCCCCACGCCACTTCAGGGGATTGATAGTTTCAGTGCATGGGTGAAATGGATATCGAACGTTTTGGGCAAAGAGTGAGATGGGTATTGTGTTTTGATGAAGAGGGTGGCCATGGATGCCATTGAAGATTTGTACAAAGACCTGTTCTTTTTTATCTCTGGCTGTGCTCAAAGTTCAAATAATTAGATTTTTTATATTTTATTTTGTAAAACAAAGTAGCATATTTGATTTAGTGCTGGAAATCTAGACGTCATCCATCAAGTTGACAAAGCAGCGGCGTTGATTTGAGAGATGAAGCGGATGCATCTTTTGCCATAGATGAGAGTTGCCTTATCATCTTCCAGATTTCGAATTTGTTCATTAATCTCATCCACTTCTTAATCTCTTGACTAGGAGGGGAAAAGATTGAATCTTTGTGAAATTCAAAGCCTTACCTATATCAAAATTGAAAGCCCTAGGATTATCCTCTCTGTCTCTGCAACTTTTCCAAAATTTCACAAAACCAAAATCACACAAAATCAAAACCGTAACATTCCTGCAACCTGTTCAAATCCAAAATTTCAGAGACGGCAGACGAGCAGTAGATGGGGGAGCTGTGCTTCGAAGAGGAGGTGCAGGTGGCTGGACGTGTCGGAGGGTGAGGGGGGATGGGGTTGGAGAGCTAGGAGGAGGAGCGACGAAGAAAGGGAAATTTTTTTATATTTAGTTTTTGTTTAATTATATGTTTTTATCATTTTATATAAATTTTTTAAAGAACTGGTTGGTTAGTAGGTGGGTCCCACAATAGACACGTCAGCATTTAACGATTGACCACACAGTCAACTTAAAGGAATGATGAAATTAGACGATGTTGCAAACGTAAGGCTTCAAATTGATAAAGTTGATACCTTGGGGTCCATATTGAAAACCACCCCAAACTAGCAGGGTGTCTTTTGTCATTTGCCCTAAATATTATGTAATAGCATTGTATGATAACAGGCTACGATGGGTCTTGTATACTTTACATTTATAGCTTTGAATAAGGATGAAGGACCAAAGGGGGGGTTGGAGGCACCACGTCTACACCAAAGGAGGAGGGGATGGAGGACAGTCCAGAAGAAGCCAGAAGAATCATGGAGAAGTATAAGTAACATCCTCACTGGTAGGGCTCATTCACTCATTTTTCATATCATTTGTGGTCACCCACAGAGAAGGTGGAACAAAGGATTTTGATTAATAGAAGAAATATATCTGGTGTCTTGATGCTTATACTCTTCAAATGAATGTCAATTCAGTTTTCAGTACCAATTTCTATGCTTTGCCGAACTAAGCTGTTAGGAGTTATAATTTATCGCCCCTTGGGTTCACAAACTCGTTTACTCCAAAGTTCTTGGCTTAAAACCAGTGGAAATAAAAGTATCAAGCAAAAATTTGTTTCTTATATTTTCCAAGTAAATGTTAAACCATGATAAACTAATGAAAATGTACAAAATTACAAGTACCTTCCTCAAGCCTCTTGGGATTCAAGTCAACCCCAATAATCCTTGATGCCCCATAAAGTCTTGCACCTTCAGCAGCCTAAAGAAACAAATAAATAATTATGAATACCACATGGGAAATAAATGGCAAAGAACTACAATTCAGGACATGTCAACAAAATTTATCCCAAACTTACTGCCAGGGCAACAGCCCCAAGTCCAAAGACAGCGACTGAAGATCCCTTCTTTGGTTTTGAACATTCAGAGTAGCACCTAATCCTGAATTTTTATTTCCATTTTTTGGTGAGAAAAACATTTACCATTACACATATCATCAAATATGCAATAACATTATGCTAAGAGAGTGTAACACTAAACCTGTTGAGACACCACAACTGAGGATGCAGACTGTCTAACGGTGCTGACAGATCGATCTTGGCAAGGCAGTCTTCATGGATGACTGTATATTCACTGAAGGTGGATGTGCCAAGAAAGTGATTAATAAGAGTCCCATTCTCGGAAAACCTTTGTTTCCCATCACAAATCATAACTCCTCTATCTGTATTGATTCTCAGCAGGTCACACATATTGCTTTCCTTAGACTTGCAATGCACGCAATCCCCGCACTCCCCTTTGAAAACTGGAAGCACATGATCCCCTGGCATGAGGTTTTTAACGCCGTCCCCAACACTCTCAACGACTCTAGTGTGAAAATCAGCATTTACATTCGTAATATGAACTAAACCAGGTTATGGAAGCCAAGGGAAGGGGAAAGGGAGAAAGAAAAGGAACCAATGCTGGGAAAAATAGTCCATTCTGAAGCCAGAGGAAGTAAGATTCACTTAAAAGCAACACCGTACCCAGCTGCTTCATGACCGAATATTCGGGGTAAGAGTTGTGTTTGGCCCTGAAGTTTCATAAAGAGACATATAACAAAGAAGTAAAAGATTCAAACTTACGCTAAATGGGAAAGAAAAAAATGAAAAAAAAAAAAAAAAAAGACCCCAAAGAAATGGAAAGCATTATGATAAAAATAGAACCGAGCTTGGCTTCTCAGAAGTAAACATCAATGTGACAAAGTGAGGTATATTTGATTTTGACCCTCACTTCATTAGCCTGGGGTGGAGCAACCTCTACCTTCTCTATCACCAATGGCTTTCCTGCTTCCCATGCAACCGCCGCTGCAAAATAAAACAACAGGAGAAAAAAAAATCCCATCTTTCAAAATTAAGAAATTCTAAAAGGAAGCAAATAAATAGAACCAATTTTACAATGTACCCAATTCAAAAAGTTAAAAAAAATAAAAATAAAGGCTTAAAAAGTATGAAATGTTGCATCGGTATGCCTTTGCTGGTGATCACACGGCCAGTGGTAGCCGAAGTGTTGTAGAGTTCGGGACTGATGAAGTGAAATTTTTGGTTTTTTAGGAGCTTTAAGAAATGGTCTTTGTGCACCAAAGTTCTAAACCTCGGATACATTTTGTGTGTGTTATATATGTACATATGTGTAATGAGTGCACAGGAGTTAAGAGTTTTGTACTTGAAAACCAATTGAAAATGCCAATTGGCAACCAAAGAGATGATATTGAGAATCCATTATATTCAAGAACATCACAAGTTTTGTCTATTTTAGAGAGGTTGTTGAGAAAAAATGTCCTCCAATAACCACTCCACAGGATTCTCTTTCCCACTATTGCGAGGAAGGCAAAGATGGACTGGCCACACCCACATGTGGCTAGGAGGGGAGAGAAAATGAGGCTCTCTAATAATGAATTTTGTAGAGCACAAAATCATAGCAAAATAGTGTAGTGGTGAGTACCGTTCCGCAAAGACTAAGACTACTTAACTGAGTAGTGAGGCTTTGATTTGAATTACGTAAGTAATTAACAAGAATTAAATAACAGAAATAACAATAAAATTCGACAAATACTGATGGTATGAGCACTAGGGTTTCGATTTCACCATAGCCAATTCTACCCTATTCTTGTAGCAAGTTAATCCTAATTATTATCCATGTTAATGGTAAATTTTCCTTAATTATTCAATATGACATGCATGTCTATACCAATTCATACAACCGTCCCACTCTATGAAATTGGTAAATTTAAATGCTATTCAAGTCTAATGTGCCCTAATGTGCCACAATGATGACATATAGGAATGACCCTTTTTGGTTGTTGGAAACCAAATTTTCCAAGTGAAGAGTGTTTATCTCTTGTACAAACCACATACTTTACAACCACATACCCCTTAAAAGATGACACATGAGTCTTAAGCTTACTTTCTTTGGAAACTTGAGACTCAATCTTAAGGATATGACACCTAGGTCGAATGTGTCCTTTCACACCACAATGGTGGCAGGTAGGTACAAATTTGGATTGTTGAGGAGACAACTTTCCCTTAGAAATAACATTCATGGAATCGAAATCTAAGTTGAGATCATGAACACATTTTGGAGCTTCTTGAGTTGACACATCTTTGATAAAGATTGTCTCAAATGATGAAGGTGGTGAAGACTCATCTATATATCATAAACCTTTTTCATCACCAAACAATTTTCCCAAATTAGGCATTTTATCAACCTTTCCAGCACCAATGGTTAAACCTTGAAACTTTTCTTTTTCCAACTCAACTTCATGTTCCAATCTTATATTTTCAAATTGTAAAGCATCAAAAGTTTCAGATTGTTTAACCATGTTATTTTCAAGTGATATTACCATCTCAAACAAGTTTTGAACTTCAATGTCTATATCAAATAACATGCGTTGCAAAACAAAATTTTTAACCACAAACTTATCATGCACGACTACAATTCATACATGTCAACTTCATTCTCATACAAGATATCATTCAACTTCTTTTTGGCTATTTTGAGAGTTTCATTCAGTTCATCAAGTTTTTTGACCTTTTGTTCCAGCATGTGATTCTGTTCTTTGAAATTACAGGTTTCAATGAAAAGCATATCATACTTTTCACATAGTTCCCTGTATGACTAGTCATCCTGCCTATCATCTCTAGACCCAGATTCATTTCCTAAATCAGATTCTCCCTAAATTTACGTTGCACGTTGTGTTGCACGATGTGTGGTGGTCAAGAAGCTATCAGAATAACTGTGTAAGCAGGTTGCGAAATTCATATATGTCGGCCGGACAACTTGTCTTTGCCCTCGGGCATCTAGGTAGATACAGAGCCTTTCCATTAATGGGGCTATGTTTCTTGTTTTTGGTCCAACCATTAACTGATCCCATAATGGGGGCATGTTTCTTGTTTGGTTAATCTATCAACATCCTATAGAAAAAATCAACGTTGTTTTCTTTTGGTTTAATGTTGTTTTGTTGAAGTCATTTGCACTTGTTTTTACTTTCAAATTTAATGTTGTTTTTGTTTAATTTGTTTCTACTTTCAAAGTCTTAATAAAATGCGTTTTTCACGTTTCGGAATTTTGTGTAAATTTGATTATTTTGTTGTTGAAATGTTAATAAATAAATAAATAATTCACATAAATTAAATTACACCATAAAATCCAAATATAGAGCCCCCATTGTGGAAAAGATACCTTTAGATAGTGGTGGATTCAGGATTCCAAACTTGGGTAGGCAAAAACTTACATACAAAGCTTGAAAAGAGCTTATAATAATTCACTATGCCAAATTTTGCCTTTAGCAACAGATAATATCCATTGCCAAATCACCCCTTCCTAGCTACCTTGGTAATACTCACCTTTGCCTATAACATTACCTTTATATATTTACAACATCAGTTCTATAATAAACACTAATGCTAAAGTTCCTTATGTGTGCCAAAAAAATGTTGACATCCGATGCCTAAACATGAAACGACATCGGTAGTTTTAATAGTTCTGATGCTAAATAAGCTTTACAGCATCATAATTTTATACTACACTAATGCATTTTCTGACTTACAACATCACAAAAACCAATAGTGTTGATACTACTTTTAGTTATAGGCATAAGTTGTCTTATGAGTGATGTTGTTTTAAATTTTGAACTTTAGTTGTTTGTGCAAAATTGAGGTTGTTATGAATAATATCATGTTGTGTTGCTCATTGCACATCAAAAAACATATATAAATTTAAATATATCCAACACTACAATTTTTCCAACCCCACACATGACAACAATTTTTGCAATTTACATATAACAACATATTTCTTCATTTATCAACCTTGAAATTTGAGTACAAAAGAGAAATATAGAGTAACAAACCAAATAAATATAAATTAAAATAAGTAACCCTTTATTAAAATTATCATAATAAATTCTAACCAAATACAAGAGGAACTTTAGCACAGAAACCAGATAGGAATCTGAAAATATTTGCGAGGGAGCATGAAAAATATTTTTTGGGAATTAAGACTGCAGTAAAGAAACCAGATATGAATATAAATAATCATTTCATATTGGATAGGTATTGCTATTTTATGACATGGAAAATTGTTAAAGCATGTTGAATTTGTATAATGTGGGCACCTGAGAAGCTTTTTGGGAGCTGAAGCTCTCGTGCCTACCTTGCCTACCTAGTGCCTAGAACCTACGTTACATACGGGTATTATATTTTTTTTGGAAAACTTTTGGGTAGACAATTGCCTACCTTGCCCTTGGCATAGGATCACCATTGCCTTTAGAGTCTATTTCATCGGAACTTAAAATGAGGCTGTATCCATCATTTTTACAACCTCATTTAGAGACTGTGATTTGGGCATGCCTTAATAAGTTTTACGGCAATAGTGGCTTTATTCCTTTTGTGTTGCATTTCTTTGAGCTCATTTTATTTAGTTCACTTATGTACTGGCTCTGAATTTCTATATCTGAACCCAAAAAAAAAAAAAACAGGGTTCGACCTATGCGTAGAAGAGAAGCTTAAACTTTCCATAGACCAGGAGCTAATTGATCATGCAATTTTGTTTGCTGTAACAGCCGCGGCGAGCATAACTCCAAATTTGGTATTCCAAGTCTACGCATGCTTGGGTCTCGGCAAAACAAACAAAGCACGACTTGTGGTTGTAGAGGTCATAATGATGGATGGACCAGGTCTACGCGAGCATATTATATATGCTTATATATATCATGCTTATGTCATAAAGAAAAACTTTCATAATATGCTTATATATGAAAGCTTTCCTCTAGGACTCCATTAAAGAGCTCAATCAAGCTTGAAAATCACAGAAGGTAGAAGAGAGAGTTAGGCTTAGAAATCACAGAAGAGAGAGTTCGAGAGAGATATCTGATATTGAAAGAATGATTTTCATTGTTATTCCAAAGTAACAGTATCAGCTTATATATACACGTAGATCAGTTTAGCTTTAATTAACACTAACAAGCTGATTAACTTAACAACCTGCTAACTAATTAGTAATTGTAACTAACACGCCAGCTCACAGCTCACAATATACAACTAACAGCACATGGGCATAAGAGCTTTAATCAGGTGGTCTGAGGTGTAGGCTAACATCCCCCCGCAAGCTAATTCTAGGAGAACTCAGCATTAGGTTGTCACGAAGATAAGAGAATTGAGAAGTGTGTAAGCCCTTAGTAAAGATATCCGCAAGTTGATTGCTGCTTGGAATATGAGATACCACCATATCACCACGAGTGACACGTTCACGAATAAAGTGGAAGTCAATTTCAATATGCTTCGTGCGTGCATGAAAGACAGGGTTACAAGCAAGAGCAAGAGCTGAAATGTTATCACACCAAAGAATAGGGGTCGATCAAGAAACAAGTGAAGATCACAGAGAAGTTGTCGAAGCCAAGACATCTCAGCTGCAGTAATCGCAAGAGCCCGATATTCTGCTTCTGGAGAAGAACGAGACACGGTGCTTTGTTTCTTGGCACACCAAGAGATGGGATTATTGCCCAGAAAAACAACATATCCAGTCGTGGAACGCCTATCATTCACATCACCAGCCCAGTCGAGCGTAGGAATAGGCCTGAAGATGAACATCACCAGAAGTGAAATGAATCCCATGAGTGAGGGTACTAGCAAGGTAACGTAGAACACGCTTCAGAGCAGCAAAATGGGGCTCAGTGGAGTGTGCATAACTGAAGAGAGTGTTTACCGCAAAAGCAATATCAGGTCGGCTGAAAGTTAGATATTGAAGCCCTCCCACCAGACTTCGATAAAGGGTAGGATCCGAGAGAGGAACACCATCAAACTTGAGTAATTTTGTAGTAGGTAAGCAAGGAGTAGGACAGGGGCTTGCAGTGTGTCATGCCAGCTTTAGCTAGAAGATCAGGAGCATATTTAGACTGATTCACGTGAATACCAGCAGAAGTATATTGCACCTGAAGACCCAAAAAATAGGTTAATTTGCCAAGGTCCTTCATATCAAACTCATGACCAAGAGCTGTAATAGTTTGTTGAATCAGAAGCATATTGTTCCCAGTCAAAATAATATCATCTACGTATAAAAGAAGGATGATAAGATCTCTGCCAGAATGCCCGAACAAACAAGGATGTATCTGCTAAGGACTGAACAAACCCCAAGTGTGAGAAGATGAGTGGTGAATCGTTCATTCCAGGCTGAGGAGCCTGTTTGAGACCATATAAAGATTTCAACAAGCGACAAACATGGTGTGGCTGTTTGGAATCTGTAAAACCCGGTGGCTGTTGCATGTAAACTTCTTCATGAAGAATGCCATGAAGAAAAGCATTCTTAACATCCAGTTGCTTAATAGTCCAATGAAATTGAGCAGCTAAAGCAAGTACCAAGAGAACAGTAGAATGCTTGACAACAGGGCTAAATGTTTCATCATAGTCTAAACCAGCTTCCTGATGAAATCCCTTAGCAACAAGCCGAGCCTTGTGGCGAGAAACGGATCCATCAGCATTCCTTTTCAACTTAAATACCCATTTACAGCCAACGACATTCATAGAAGGTTGATAAGGTACTAGAGTCCATGTCTTCTGTTTCTCAAGAGCCTGAAACTCTTCAACCATGGCCTGAGTCCATTCAGGAATCTTTGCTGCCTGAGAATAAGTATGAGGCTCCGTCAAAGAAGAAGGAGCACATGATGTCTTGGCAGCTAAGAAACCCTTGCGAGGTTTAAGTATACCAGACTTGGAACGAGTCTCATAGGGTGAACATTATGAGCTGGCTCAGAGAGATCAACAACAAGATCCACAAATGATGATGCTGATGCAGGAGGATGAAGATGCTGGAGACTGTGAAGATTGTTCATCTGGAATCTGATATGGTACATGTTCAATAGAACCAGGAGATCGAGAAGGTTGTTCACCTTGAAGCTGATCCTGTACATGCTCAATAGAACCATTAGTAACAACTATAGGAGAAGAGCTAATAGTGTCCCTGGTATGTGGTCCTGGACTGTGGACAGAAAAAGGGATACTTGGGAGTCATCAAGTCGAGATGGAAACTGAGATACTATAGGTCGAGATGAAAGAACAGACCGAGATGAAGACAAATCAGTTGTTGGAGGATTAAAAGAAGTTGTTCTGAAAGGAAAAGAATCTTCATCAAAAATAACATGACGAGATATATAAATGCGATCATTATGAGGCTGCAGAGACATAGATACCCCTTGTAATCTAAAGCATACCCCAAAAACACACACTGTTCAGACCTAGGTTGCACCTTAAATTGGTTGTAAGGACGTAAAAGCGGATAACAAGCACACCCAAAGACCTTCAAGTTTGTAAGATTTGGTTTCTTATGAAACAGCTTAGAATATGGAGATTCCATATTGAGAGTTCTGCAAGGCATTCTATTAATCAGATAGTTGGAGGTAGCTAAAGCATGAAACAAATACTTAGAAGGAAGAGCAGCAGTGGTTAAGAGAGTAATGGCAGTCTCCACTAAATGTCGATGTTTTCTTTCTGCCCTACCATTTTGTTCAGGGGTATACGGACAAGATTTATGGTGAACAATACCCTTGGAACTAAGATAGGTTTGAAACTCCTTGCTAATGTATTCACCCCCACCATCACTTTGAAAATTCTTAACAGTTGCAGCAAATTGAGTCTCAACATAAGCAACAAAATGAACAAAGGAAGAGAAGCAATCTGACTTCTTTATTAATGGAAACAACCAAAAAAATTTGGTACACTCATCAAGAAATATGACATAGTATTTATGACCATGAAGGGATGGATAAGGAGTAGGACCCCAAACATCGGAGTGTATCACCTCAAAGGGAATTTGAGATACAATATGATTTGAAGAAAAAGGTTGTTTACACATCTTGCCTTGCAAGCAGTGGCTACAAATTTGAGAAGAACTAGAGGATAGAGGTATATGAATCTTAGCTAACATAGAGCTAGTTATTTCATTAGATGGATGGCCTAGTCGATAATGCCAAAGAGTATGACTAACTTTCTGTCCGTGAAAAGCAGCCATAGGTGGTAAGGTAGGAAGTGTCCTTGTTGGGAGAGGATAAAGACCATTAAGACACTTTCCGTGATACAGAATTCTCCCCTTCAAATCCTGTATTTGGAACCAGAAGGCATTATAAAGAAGTTGGCAATTATTGTCAAGACAAAAACGATGCACAGATAGGAGATTAGTAGCAAGGTGTGGAACATGTAAAACCTCAGGCAAAGAAAAGACTTGATGACCAGACACAAGAGAAGAACTACCAATATGAGCTATGTCCAGTCCAGTACCATTACCTATGGTGACATTATCCTTGGTGGTTGACGGTGTAACATTAGAAAGAAGTCGCAGATCAGATGTCATGTGATTGGTTGCCCCACTGTCTGTCAACCAAATATTAGGATCAGTGAATTGACCAGTAGAAGTGGCAGTAAGAGCAGTGAGAGCTGGTGAAGGAGGCGAGCCTTGATAGGAATAATTGTGGCGATGTGGACAATTTGGAGCAGTATGCCCAAACTGTAGGCACAGTTGACAAGTCTCATGATTTGGTGAAGAAGAAACTGAGAGAGGTGGAGCGGTGGGTGAAGGAGATAAGATACCAGGACTTGGATTTGGTGGAACAAAGTATTGAGTCGAATTGGGACCAGAACTATGACTCCAAGAACCATTACTATTAGGCCACTGACCACCATTGTTCATTGGACCAGAATTACCATTGTTCCACTGGCCAGAACCATTGTTCCACTGACCACCATGGTGCCACTGACCAGAATTAGGTGGACCATTCCAAGAACCATTATTACCACCAGCATGCCAAGAACCTCCTCGACCACCATTATTCCAAGAGCGACCACGAGACCAAGAACCACGACCACGATAATTCGGCCAGCGATTCCAGTTGGATTGCCAATGAGGAGAACCATTAACACCTTGCCAATTGGGATGACCACCTCCACGATCGGTGGAATAAGCAGCCGAGTTATCACCGTGAGCAACATGCGGTGACGATGAAGAATTTCCCTTCTGAGCAACCATTGCTGTCATGATTGAGGGAGAAAATGACTTAGAAGCTGCATCTAAGTCACTTTCTTCTTCAAGAAGAAGATCACGCAACTCTACCAGAGTAACACGCACTGGTCTGGCACGAATATGTGATTTGAAATGATTATACTCTACTGGAAGACCTTTGAGAATAATCAGAATCATATCAGACTCAGATATAGAATGACCAGCTGCTGACAATTGTTGACGAGCCGCACGAATTTTCTTCCAGTAAACATCAACAGAGTCAGTACCTTTCTGCATTCCATGGAGAGTGTTCTTAAGGTGCATGACTTTGAGCTCAGAGATCGAAGAGTAACGATCTTTCAAAGTGCTCCATGCCTCTGCGGCAGATCGACAATTGATCATTTCAGAAAATGCATCATCAGACAAACTTGCAGCAATCAAATTCAAGATCGCAGTGTCCATTGCTTCCCATTCCAGAGAAACCTCTTCGTCAGACGCATCCGGAGCAATAGCCGTACCATCGAGAAAATCAGAGAGACGATGGACCTTGAGAAATTTCTTAACCTGATAACTCCATTGAACATAATTTGTCTCGTCGAGCTTCAATGTGACGTAATTGCAGGCATTGCGAAGTAAGTCAACCGGAGTTACAGAACTTTTCACCATTTGCCCAAAAATTAGGGTTCACAGAAATTGAAATTGAACTTGAGAAAGCAGGTACAGAGGAATCAATGGCAAGAAACAAAGACGAAATCGAACAGAAGAAACCAAATCGAAGCAAACAGAGACGAACGAGCAGCGAAGTTTAGAAGAAAGCCAGAAAATCGCACAGAGAAACGAAGCAGAGTAAGGATCGAAGAACTGAGCAGCGGAAGAAAGAGAGAAGAGAATCAGAGAGGATGGCTCTGATACCATGAAAGCTTTCCTCTAGGACTCCATTAAAGAGCTCAATCAAGCTTGAAAATCACAGAAGGTAGAAGAGAGAGTTAGGCTTAGAAATCACAGAAGAGAGAGTTCGAGAGAGATATCTGATATTGAAAGAATGATTTTCATTGTTATTCCAAAGTAACAGTATCAGCTTATATATACACGTAGATCAGTTCAGCTTTAATTAACACTAACAAGCTGATTAACTTAACAACCTGCTAACTAATTAGTAATTGTAACTAACACGCCAGCTCACAGCTCACAATATACAACTAACAGCACATGGGCATAAGAGCTTTAATCAGGTGGTCTGAGGTGTAGGCTAACAATATATATCATGCTCATGTCATAAAGAAAAACTTTCCTACTAGACAAATATGATGTTTGTTTCCCGTATAGCTTTTATTTTGGCCACAAAAAGTCTAGTACACACATTTAGAATATATATATTATTCTAATTCACTAAATGTCATATATGATCATTTCACTTTTATGTACATATTAAAATATGAACGGACCACAAGTTTTTTACGGCATAATATCAATAATAATAAATAAAATCTATGTTATAATTAATGCAAAACATCGATGTCGCAAAACATCAATGTCGTGACACCCTACCACTCTTGAATGCGTCTGGTCTACCTCTCGACAATACCATGTTTTGGGCCATGAAATTACGTTCCACATTGTGTTGCACGTTGTGTGGTGGTCAAGAAGCTATCAGAATAACTGCGTGTAAAGCAGGTTGCGAAATTCATATATGTCGGCCGGCAAGCTTGCCTTGGCCCTCTGGCCCTCTGGCCCTCTGGCCGAAATTCATATATAGAAGACCCTGACTTGTCATTTGAATACAGAAATGAAGCATCAGATTTGCGGCCGGATCAGGTGGGTCCACCAGATTGAAAAACTTAAAAATTATTAAGTCTAGACAAAGAAACTCTACATCCGACGCAAAGAATTTTCATGTGTAAACACTGAGAAAAAGAATCAAAAGACAATTAGAATTCCAGGTGTTATCCTTATTATAAATAATGAAGTGCATGCATGCATGCTTCCATAGTGTAACTAGCCTTGATTTCATTTCCTTAAACTATCCCAGCACTTGCCCAGACATTTCGTGGAAACCCACAATATTAATGTGGTCTGACTGTGGACTGGACTGGACCAGAAGTACCTCATACAATTGAGGGCAGACACGAGTATTTGGTCGAACTCCAAAAGTGGCCAGCCATTCATACCACTGCTCGACACAGTAGAAATTGATTTTTAATTTGGTTCTGAGTTCCCATATGCATATAGGAGAGTCATAATCAAACTGAAAGTTTTGGAGAAAAAACGGAATAATAAAGATCTTAGATGAAGTTGACTCATGCCGTGTCAAAATGACGTTTCGAAGACTCACTTGATAAGTTGGGCATTACCAATATCTATACAACAACTTAAGAGAGAATATTGATATGAGTTAACTAGTCTTATTAGGAATAAAATTATGTAATTATTGTAGTTTATTATAATTACCTAATTTGTGTATGTTTTTTATTTGTACTCACTTTGTATATAGTATATATATCTCTCTTTAAGAGAAGAATAAATATATCAGTTTAAACCCTAATTATTTATGAGTGACCCATCCATCCCATGCGAATATATATAGAGCCAGCCACCACTACCTCCCTTCCCTTTTATAAGAAAAAGGGCTCTGTCTAGGGAGGGAAGCCTCATATTGGGTTGGTTTTCGAGGTGTGAGGATTTTCATGAAGCAAATGTACAAGAATGAATAATAGAAGGTTAAACAAATCTGATTCTAAATCAAGTCTTTTTTCTTTTCTCTTTTCAAGAAACCTACAAAATCGTTGGAAAATAATAATAAAGATTTGCCTAAAAATATTCACCAAGCAACCATGAGAGCCATTACAGGGGCCAAACAAGTAACCATGAGAGCTATAACACAGAAAAAAGGGACCACCGTCTAACTTGTTTTGAATCCGAGTTGAACCCAGGGAGTTGATCAATTCTATGTCAAGAGGTTATTGCTTAGATTGGTTCTTTGTTTCATGTCAAAGATTTAGGGCCCCTACATTATTTGCTTGGGCTTGAAGTTACGAGGTCTTCTGAGGGTTTATTCTTGTCTCAAACTAATTATGCTTATGAACTGCTGCAGAAATCTGATTTCTTGAGAGCCAAGGCTTGCTCCAGTCCCACAATTTCCCTCATTATATTTAAACGTGTTTAGTGGAATTTATTGCAAATTTGACCACTTACGTATTTATTGTTCTTGCTCCCCGTGTTTTTGTTTGAAGATTATTTAAGCATATTTTTCAAATAGACTTACTTCGAATATTTTATGTTTGAGGGACCTAACGTGTATTTGATTACTTAACATTGTAAATATAAATCATTTAGCTAACGTATTGTTGTACTTATTTCACCTAACATATTTTTGTACGCATTTTTCATATTTTTGTGTATTTGATTATGTTATATTTACGTGATGTGAAGACACTACACATACATTACACAGAGAAGGTAGACATATGGTCGTTTTTCAATATATCAAATCAATTTGAAGAAGAAAAATCAGAAGAGGAAAATGAAGCATTCAAATTTGCGGCCGGATAATCATGTTCCTTTTTGTTCTGGCTTAAAAGGGCATTTAAGGAAATACACACATTTTGAAATACGTAATGGGTTTGACTTAAACTGATTCTATAAATAACACACAAATTATGCGAGTCTACACAAAGACACCATAACAAAAGCAAAGAGAAGTACGTGTGTGACTCTACATTGAAAAAAATAAAAAATAAAAAATTGCATGGATTTGCAAGGATCTTCAGTTAAGAATCTTGTAACGAAGGATAAACAAGATCTCTTAGCGTTAGCGTCATCACAAGTTGATGTTTATTCTCTTGTGCCTCCTTCTCCTTATGACACTGCTTGGCTCTCAATGGTTCCCAACCCTCAACACTCAGATCAACCATTGTTTCAGGGGTGCTTGGATTGGGTGCTCCAACACCAAAACAGAGGAGGTTTCTGGAGTGAGAATATTGGTCATCCCACCATAGAGTGCCTCACTTCAACTCTTGCTTGCATTGTTGCACTTACCACATGGAATGTCGGCCACGATGCCATTCAGAGAGGTACACACGCACATATATATAAAGTTTTTCTCTAATTTAGACGTTCGGATTCTATTAAAATCCGGTTCTCTAATCATTATTGGATTGTTTCTATTACCAATGCAATATCTGAAACGAACATTACAGTCTTTCTGGCGGATCCAGGAAATTTTCAAAGAAGGGGCAATGTTTAGCAGACTAATTGATCATTGTTTATATAGTATATAAATTCATGTCAGTTAAACAATTACTCTACCAAAATTCATATCAAATCGTCAATTAATATAATCAAAATCAAGATCAATTAATCCAAAAAAAATGCATATCAAATTATCAATTAAATAAACAATCATAACTGATTCTTCCTTGAGTTGTTCACGTAGTCACTTTCTTCTCGAGTTTGCTATTGATCATACGATTATAGAGGGAGGCAAATGAAAAAAGAAAAAAAATTTAATTTAACAGAAATTTTTTATTAAAAAAACGAGAAGAAGAAAAAAGAAACAAGTAGTCAACAGCATATTTATGAACCACTTAGACACAACATCATATTGATTTTGGTTAGAGAATATATATATATATATAATATAAAAGACTTTCAACAGAAGTCAAACTAAAACCAAGAAGCCTGGTTTAGTTTCTTCGCCGTGCACGTTTCCTTTTTTTTATTTTTTATTTCAGCCTGGTCCAAAACGCTCGTTTTGGCCAGGAAATTTTAAAAACAAACGCTGCACAGCGCTGTGCAATAAACAGAAAGCCTCTTTGAGGCAATACATCAAGCACATGGTGGACGCACCAGTGGAGCTGCGGAGGGGCATATTTCTTCATCTACAATGGCTTTTCCGGCGAGGGGAGGTGCAGCTGCACCTCCTTGCGCCTCTGTAGATCCGCCACTGCTTTCAGTAGCTTAAATCATTATTGGATTGTTTCTATTACCAGTGCAATATCTGCAATACCCAATTATACCCGAAAATTAACCAATTTTGCCCATAACTAAGTGCTGCAAACTTTGCTTTGTTGTGTTTGTTGACTCGACTGTGTACATATGTATGTTTAGGGTTGGCATTCATCCATGGAAACACAGAGAGGCTCTTGGAAGAGCAGAATGGTTCTTTTCCTGAGTGGTTTGCAATAGTTTTCCCAGCAATGATTGAACTTGCAGAGACCAAAGGCTTGCATGTTTACTTTTCTAATGGGCTGGTAGAACAAGTCTTCCTAAAGAGACAAGAAATATTGCAAACGTGCAGGTGGGTGTCTGGTTGTGGTCAGGAACAGTATTATCCAGCACTCATGTTAAAATATCTTGAAGACGGGTTAATCCAATCCCCATCAGCCATTGCATATGCTTTCATGAAGACAGGAAACAAGGAGTTTTTGGTCAAATTGAATTCTATTGTCCAAACATGTGGTTATGGAGGTACGTACTTTTCATTGTTGTCCTACTTTGTTTGTCACCTATTGTCCAAACATGTGATAGTGTTCATATATACGTCACTAAATGACACATTAACCAAATGAGCTAACAACAATAGGCTTGGCTTCATGTACATGGGCTAACAACAATTTTGGTACGTTTACAGTTCCTGCGGTCTACCCCTTGGATGAAGACCTTGTAAAGATTCTTCTAATTAACCAGATTGATACGCTGGGGTTGGCAGAGCATTTCACGGAGGAAATTACAAGTTTGCTGGCCCAAGTTTACAGGTTACACTTAATCGTAATATACAACATTAATTAATCATATATATATATATTGATTTTTAACATGTGCATATAATTAATCTGGTTGATTAATTCTTTAATGTCTAAAAGCAGAAGTTACATCAGCTGCGAAGAACCGAAGAGTATGGCAAAGAATGCGATGCCACTACAACTGTATAAACATTCCCTTGCATTTCGACTTCTAAGACTACATGGTTATACAGTTTCTCCTCGTAAGGGTCAATGATAATTACATATATGTTTATTAGTTATTGTACTAAACTTTGTTAATTAAATATTTAATTCATTTGCGTTTTGCAATTATTTTTGCAGGGAAGTTCTGCAGATTCCTAGAGGATGAAGATACAGTGACGTACATAGAAGAGTACCATGAGCTTTTTTTGAGTGCCATGTATAATGTATACAGGGCAACTGATGTTACTTTTACTGGAGAAAATCAACTTGAGGATGCCAGGGCATTCTCAAGAAGAATACTAGAAAAGGAAACAATGAAAGATTGTACGAATTTGGTCCGACCTATTAGTATGACTAATTTGCAAGGCCAGGTACATTTTATAGGCTTATTTACTATTTCCCTCCATGGAATGGACACTCTCACTTTACCATCTCAAACTGAAATGTTCTCATTTAATCCTGTGAATCTCTAAAAATTGTTGAAATTTTCTCAATTTACCACTTCTGTCCATTTCCATTCAGAAAACCGTTAAGTGTGCTGACGTGTGCATTGGTATTCTAGTAATTTTAGCTCCTTATCTTCTCTCTTATCTCTGTCCCTTTTGCCTCTCTCTTCTCTCCTCTCTGCCTCTCTCTCTTCTCTCCCCTTGCCAACAGACAAGAAAAATATAAATAAAATACATACGTCTATTATTTGACAAAATTTTAATCTATATTCTTATTATTTAAGAAATATGTGAATTTTCCTTATTATACTCGATAATTGTAATTAGTTACTTAATCAGACTCCTTAATTTGTTGCATATTTCCCTTGTTGTAGATTAAGCATGAACTTAGTATACCATGGCTTGCTCGGTTGGATCATCTAGAGCACCGGAGGGGCATTGAGAGGAAAGAAACTCTTAGTCCATGGACAGGAAATTCCTTATCCTATAGGTAATTACTAATGCTAAATACAATTAGATTAAGGGATCAATTGCCGTTAATTATTTGATTAAGCAGTTTGATTAATTATTCCTGCAGATTATTATCATGTCAAAGCAATGCCATGCTGGTACAACTTGCCGTTGAGAATTATACCCTAAGACAGTCCATATTCAGAAATGAATTAAAGGAGTTAGAAAGGTACTCCTAATTGTTTTATTTATTTATTTATTTTATTTTAATCAGTCATGCAAAATGAAAACCTTTTTTTTTTTTTGTGGTGAAAAATCATATGCAGGTGGTCAAAGGAAATGGGTCTTGCTGACATGGGATTTGCTCGACAGAAAACCACATACTGCCATTTTGCAGTTGCTTCAACCGCATCAAACTCTTCCCTTTCAGATGTACGGCTGGCAGTTGTGAAGAGTGCAATTCTTGTTACAGTTGCTGATGATTTTTTTGATACGGAAGGTTCAATGGATGAATTGGAAGCTCTTGCCAATGCCGTCAACAGGTACTGTAATGTTAAACAATGATTCTTGTATACCACGACCACGACTATATAAAGTTCGTCTCACAATATGTAACTACAAGACTCATTGTTATGTGGTGAATTACGAATGCCTACGAAGTTATACATAATATAATTCTTGCATTCAAACATACTTTCTCAAAGTAATTTACTAACTAATGTTGATATATCATATAAAAATCAGATGGGAGTCAAAAGGCCTGACTGGACATGGCAAAACTATATTCAATGCTCTCAAAGATTTTGTTGACGAGACTACCCAATCAAGGGTCTACGGTCAACATCCCGTCAAGGATGCCCCGGCTACCTGACATTTCCAAATATCTCATATTTCTTTCATCACATTCCAAATCCAGGGGAGGTACACAGGGGTAGTGCATATAGCACTCCAAACTGACTTTCTACTCTCGCATCTTTCCACATCTCATAAAACAACCCCGTACTTCCCACACATAACCCGCAAAGATAGGTAACAATTTCTCAAATATCAATTTTATGTACTCAAGATACTTAGAATGTCAAAACCCAGAAAATATACCAATTTCTTTCTGAACATAATAATTTCACTTTAAAGCACAAATTAACTTTCAATAAATCCTTAAATTCTTATGCATGCAAATTCCAAGATAAAACCATGCTATTTATTTGAAAACAAAGTCCACTCACAGGTAATCCCAAGCTGCGTGGCCCTGAGAGGGTCCTGCCTCCTGTGATGGCGGAGTTGGATTACCTATTTCAGAATAGGAACACGATATTAAAATCCAACTCTTGAAAATAAGACTTTAAAATAAAATCCTAATTTTTCCGGGTTTCTAGTACGCACGAGGAAGGAGACACTCCTAGGGTCCACTTAAGAGTTTCAAACGCTGGAAAAATCTTGGAAGGCACTCGGTCAATTCGGACGGTCAAAAATCACGATCGAACGGTTAACGTAAAACATAAACTTTAAATCATTAAATCGGAACATCCGGGGCTCCGATTCACGACCGCGAATTCCTATACGATCTTAGGAATACCAGGAACAACATACGTGAAATTGGGTTTGATCTAACGGTCCAAACACATCAAACCCGAAAATCACAGATTAGGTAAAATTCGTTCGAGGCCCAAACGATATCCAAATTGAGATCCGTAAACTCCTACGCGCTCGTGACAACGTAAGGATCATTCTAGGATAAAATGTGGCCTCTGCCGGACTGCCCACGCGCCGCCGCGCGTGGGTGGCTTGATCAATATTCCGCGGCGCGGAAAATCTTAGAATTTTGGCTCCAAACTCCTAATCTAGGTAATACACCTAATTTTGAACCACTTTTCTTCTTGGGGGAAGGCCAGAAAATGGCCGAAGTGGCCGGAAACTTCAACTGAAAACCGGCTGTAGCTAAACTTCGAAATTTAACTTGTAAATTCTCAAAATTTCAGGAAATCTAACCAACAGGCAGCTAGAGCACGAAAAATAGATGAATTTTCATACCTCACTCGTCCAATTCCGGTGGAGAAACGAAGGAGAACGAAGGGTTGCAAAATCTGTCAAAAACCAGAAAATTTTCTGCGTTTTTCTGGTGGCTGCAGCTGCCAGCGCGACAGCGGAGATGGCTGGGGAAGAGAGAGGAGGAGGTGGCGGTTCTAATGGGTCCGACCTTGAGGCTGGTGGTGCAGCGTGGCGGTGGCTATGGTGGTTGGGAGGTGCGGCTGGAGCAAAGTCGGGAGGGGGGCTGCTCGGAGAGAGAGAGAGAGAGAGAGAGAGAGAGAGAGAGAGAGAGAGAGAGAGAGAGAGAGAGAGAGAGAGAAATGAGAAAAAGAAAAGAAAATCTGAGTTTTAATAAAATTCAAGTTCCACTTATTTACAATTTTGCCACTAAGGGTTTTTACCTCGTAACTTTTTCGTTACAAGTCTGAATTCGAGTCCACTACGTGTCTACGGACTCGGCTCAGGACGAGCTTCCTAAAAATACCACTTACTGCCCCAAACTCTCTCTGGATAAAAATTGACAATTTTTCCCTTACTGTAGTGAAAAATTAGAAATTAAATTTAATTAAATTAAATCAATTAATTTATGAACTTATTTTGGGTCGGGTGTTACAATCTACCCCCCTTAAAGAATTTCGTCCTCTAAATTACATACCTGTCAATTGAAGAGGTAAGTATACTGGGCCCGCATCTGCTCCTCCTGGGTTCCCAAGTAGCTTCCTCTCAGTTTGACTCCTCCACAGCACTTTCACCATTGGGATAGATCTGAGCGCAACACCTGTTCTTTTCTATCCATAATTTGTACGGGTTCCTCATCATATGACAAATCTTCTCTCAATTCCATGGGTTGCTGTTCCAAAATATGAGAAGGATCAGGCATGTACTTCCGTAACTTAGACACATGGAAAACGTCATGGATCTGAGATAGTTCTGAAGGTAAGGCAAGTCTGTAAGCAACTGGACCAATACATTCCGTGATCTCATATGGTCCAATATAACGAGGACTCAATTTCCCACGTTTACCAAACCTCATCACACCCTTCCAAGGAGATAGCTTCAAGAACACCCAGTCTCCAACTGCAAACTCAAGATCCTTGGACCGGTTGTCCGCATAACTCTTCTGTCTATCCTGTACGGTCTTAAGCTTCTCTCGAATCATCTTCACCTTCTCAGGAGTGTCCCGAATACTATCCACTTTTTCCACTTTCCTGTCACCCACCTCATTCCAACAGACTGGAGTTCTACACATCTTCCCATATAAAGCTTCATATGGAGCCATCTCAATGCTCGAATGATAACTGTTATTATACGCAAACTCCACCAAAGCAAGGTGAGTATCCCAACTACCTTTCAGCTGTAATGCACAAGACCTCAACATGTCCTCCAAAGTCTGAATGGTCCTTTTTGACTGTCCATCAGCCTGTGGGTGAAAGCAGGTCCTGAAACGTAATCTAGTACTCATAGCCTCATGTAAACACTTCCAGAATTCGAGAGGTAAACCTAGCATCCCTGTCCGACACAATGGACACAAGTGCTCCATGCAATCTCACTATCTCACCCACAAAGAGCTTCGCCAACTTTGACAAGGAATAGGTTTCCTTTACAGGTAGGAAGTGTGCGGATTTGGTGAGTCGGTCAACTATCACCCAAATTCCGTCATACCCATTTGCAGAACGTGGTAGTTTGAAAACGAAATTCATTGTAATACGCTCCCACTTCCATTCAGGGATCGGGAGTGGCTGCATAAGTCCAGAAGGCTTCTGTCGCTCCGCTTTCACTTGTTGGCACACTAGACACCTGCTCACATACCTAGCAATGTCACCTTTCATATGCGGCCACAAGTAGTACTCTCGTAGCGTCCAATACATCTTAGTACTACCTGGATGCATAGAGTATGTTGAGCAATGAGCTTCCTCCATAATCTCTCTTTTTAGAGCGTCGTCCTTCTTAGGTAAGCAAAGACGAGTTCCAGCTACCAAGGCTCCATCGTCTCTTATTGCATAATCCCTCCGTATACCACTTTCTACTTCTGATCTTATCACACAAAGCTTAGGATCTTCCAACTGAGCTGCAATCACCCTCTCAATCAGAATAGACCTCACATGCAAACTAGCAAGTAGTGCACCATGTTGACTCCATTCTAACTCTACTTCTTCCTTCCGTAGTTCCCCCAATAATGGAAGGTAAACCCCTTTAAAATGGGCTATACTTGCACTAGTATTCCTACTCAAAGCATCAGCTACCACATTAGCTAAAGGGATGATACTCAATTGTGCAATCATAATCCTTAATTAACTCCATCCAACGTCGTTGTCTCAGGTTCAACTCCTTCTGAGTGAAAATGTACTTGAGGTTCTTGTGATCAGTGAAGATCTGACACATCTCACCATACAAGTAGTGTCGCCAAATTTTGAGAGCGAACACCACTGCGGCAAGTTCCAAATCGTGAGTTGGATAATTCTGCTCATGCTTCTTAAGTTGCCTTGAGGCATAAGCAATCACCCGATCATGCTGCATCAAATCACACCCCAAGCCTTGTAATGATGCATCATTATAAATCACAACGTTCCCCGAATTATCTGGAAGAGCTAAAACAGGTGCGGTGGTCAACCGCTTCTTCAACTCCTGAAACTCTGTTCACACTCTTCCGTCCACTTAAACTGAACATCCTTCCTCGTTAACCGTGAAAGAGGTGCCGCTATGACCGAGAATCCTTCTACAAACCGACGATAATAACCTGCTAACCCCAGGAAACTCCGTATTTCTGTCACACTAGTGGGTTGCACCCAATTTACAACCGCTTCTATTTTTCGAGGGTCCACATAGATTCCTTCTGCTGATATCACATGCCCGAGAAAGTCCACTCTATCCAACCAAAACTGACACTTACCTGAACTTGGCATACAGCTTTCTTCTCAAAGTCTTCAATACTAATCTCAAATGCTTCTTATGACCCTCCAAAGTTCTGGAATAGACAAGGATGTCGTCTATGAATACAATCACAAAGCGATCCAAGTAAGGTCGGAACACTCTTCATGAGATCCATAAACGCTGCTGGAGCATTAGTCAATCCGAAAGGCATCACTAAGAACTCATAATGGCCGTAACGAGTCCTGAATGCTGTCTTCGGAACATCCTCATCTCGCACTCTGAGTTGATGGTAACCTGATCTAGGTCGATCTTAGAGAAATACTTGGCACCCTTCAATTGATCAAACAAATCATCGATTCGAGGCAAGGGATATCGATTACGCACTGTCACCTTATTCAATTGTCTGTAATCGATACATAGCCTCATGGTTCCATCCGTCTTCTTTACAAACAACACCGGTGCACCCTACGGGGAAACACTAGGTCGAATGAATCCAAGATCAACCAATTCCTGCAATTGAATCTTCAACTCTCGTAACTCTGCTAGTGTCATCCTGTAAGGAGCTTGATCAATTGGATTTGTGCCTGGAAGGAGTTCGATAGTGAACTCGGTTTCTCTCTAGGAGGAGGCAGACCAGGAAGATCATCCGGAAAGACATCTGGAAACCCACGAACAATAGGAACATCTTCCAGATTCAAAGTGATCTCCTGAGTATCAATGATGTGGGCTAAGTACCCCACGCATCCTTTCTTAAGTAACCTTTTTGCCGTGATGGCGGAAATGAGACATGACGGGAGAACTCTACGCTCTCCACATAATACAACTTCAGGTTGTCCCAGGCTTCTAAACACTACCTCTTTCCTGAAACGTCTCCAGATGCACGATGCTTTTCTAACCAATCCATTCCCAAGATAATGTCAAGATCTACCAAATCCAAGGGAATCAAATCCGCATCTAACATTGCATCTCCCACTTGGACATAACAACCCCTGAATACCATGTCCGCAAACAGGACATCCCCCGTAGGTAAAGAAATACTAAAACTTCCTGCCATGGGTGTGGGTCTAACACTGGCATACGGTACAAAAAGTACGTGAAATGAACGAATGGGTAGCCCCGGGATCTATCAATACACGTGCAAAATAACAAAAAATAGGGACCATACCAGTGATAACATCCGGTGTAGCCTTAGCCTCCTGCGGGTCATAGAGAAAACACGGGCCTGAGTAGTAGCACGCCCTGACTGACCCCTCTGACTCCTGCCACCCCGCCCACGGGAGGTGGATTGAACTGCGCTCTCGATGAAGAACCGGCTGCAGAAGAAGATGCCCCGCCCCCGGATCTGACCGTGTCCTCTCCTGCTTTGCCCCTGCCTGGGCCCCAAGCTCCTGTCCAGTGTACCCGCGGCAGGAAGGAGTGGACAGTCACTCTTGTAGTGTCCCAACTGTCCACACTGGAAACATGTTACCCCGCTTTCCCGGTGCTGACCACTCTGCTGTCCACGTTGCGGGCATTCCCTCTTACGGTGTCCTGCCTGTCCACAAAGGAAGCAGGTTGCACTGGTGACAGGCTGATATCCCGAGTGCCTGGCTCCAGCTGATCGAGAGCCAGACCTACCACTGCTCGAACTGGATCCCCGTCCTCCAGACCAACCACTACCTGCGAGCTTGGAGCTAGATCCTCCTCTCTTTGATGGACCTTGGCTCGGTCCACCAAAACCTGAAGTATACTTGCGACGCCTGTTTCTGTCCATACTGTGAGCCTTGGCTACCCTATCTGCCGCTTTCGGCCAAAGCCCTCATAGTGGGGTAGATGGTGGCAGTGGTCACCCCCTGTATGTCCCACCACAGGCCATTCTGGAAGCGTCTCATTTTGCTCCTTTGTGAGTCCTGCCTCAGGTGCAAATCTAGATAATTCATTAAACTTCTGCTCATACTCAAATACTGACATAGCTCCCTGCTTCAAATTTTCAAACTCGGTCTTCTTCGCGTCCTGATAAAAGTGTGGATAAAACTGTATGAAGAAGACTCACTGGAATTCTTCCCAAGTGATGGGAGCAACACTGGGGTAACCCCTCGTAACAGTCTTCCACCAATAATAGGCATTCCCTTTCAGAAGGAAGACAGACAACCGTACCTTGTCTTCTTCTGGACACTGTAAGACATCAAAAATTCTTTCCAAATCAGGAAGCCAAGCCTCAACTTCAGGAGGGTCTGCACTTCCAAAGAATTCTTTAGCCCATAACTCCTTGACCCTCTTAATATCCAACCCTTCCACATTCCGTCTCCCTTGCCCTTTGAGAGCTGTGGCCATGGTTGAGTGAACTGGCTAGTGAATTGATTTAACACTTGTTGGAAATCCGGCACATTATCTCCCGCTTGTTCTCCACTAGGTGAAGATGAAGGTGGAGATGGTGATGCAGACAGAGGTGGTGATGGAGATGGAGATGAAGGTGGAGGATTGGGTCCGTACCTCTGAGCATGACCACGGCCTCTGATTCTGGCACCACGGGGAGGCATGATTCTTAAACAAAAGAGACCAAAGAATCATTAGTACCAACACGCAAAAGAAGCACGAAAGTCACAGGAAAATAAACCTAATGCTCTAATACCAGCTGACAGGACCCGCCCCCGGATTTCCTGGAAACCCTGGTCGATCCCGCCTAAAAATCCGGCATTCCGGAGATGCCGGGCCCACTTACTAATAACCGAGACATTCTACCAAAATTTTGGCAGAGTCTCCCCTGGAAAGAGGACATATCCCAAAAATTTCAACCTGTTAAAAACACAGATAAATACAACCCAATAGCCAGCGTATAATACACAAAGCTTAGTGTTACAAACCATGGCCTCCGGCCTCAAAATACCAAAATTCTAACTGGGCAATAACAGAGCATCTAACAGAATTCAAAGAAAATACAAGTGGGAAGGAAGTTTAACGATTTTACATAGCACAGAGGCCCTGAGAAGGCTCAAGTGATGAAGCTCGTGAAAACAAGAGCACAAAACAAGGCACTGCGGCTCGTTCCAGTCAACTCCTGGCGTGGGGCGCAAAACAGAAAATTGTGAGTGGACAAAACAAAGTTAGTTCAATTTAAACCAAAGTAATATAACCCCACCGTTAGAAAACCATGCACGAAACCAATGCATTAAATCCATCATAATCATATATATATATAGTTTGCTCAAACACGAGCTAAATTCGAAATCCAATGAAACTATCACATCAACCCATCCAAATCTTTCCATATAAATCTCAAAATAAACTCTAGAAACACGTGCATGTCGGCACGACGAGCGGGGAAGTATCCTCGCTCAAAAACAAGAATAAATGTATAGCTGTATATAAATATATAAGTATATAATAGAGATATAGTATAGGTATACGACACACCTAATTGTACCGGGGAAACAATCTAACTGGGGATTGTTTGACTAGCTCACACTTATCCGGCCCTCAAACGTCCATGTGGCTAGGGATGAGTCGTCCAACTGGGGGACTGTTACTCTCACCCAGCACGTACGGGCGAAGAATCAAGACCCGTATGCCTGGAACTGTCCTACGCGCGCAGACTTCCCAATCAAGGGTTTACGGTCAACATCCCGTCAAGGATGCCCCGGCTCCTGACATTTCCAAATATCTCATATTTCTTTCATCACATTCCAAATCCAGGGAGGTACACAGGTTAGTGCATACAGCACTCCAAACTGACTTTCTACTCTCGCATCTTTCCACATCTCATAAAACAACCCCGTACTTCCCACACATAACCCGCAAAGATAGGTAACAATTTCTCAAATATCAATTTTATGTACTCAAGATACTTAGAATGTCAAAACCCAGAAAATATACCAATTTCTTTCTGAACATAATAATTTCACTTTAAAGCACAAATTGACTTTCAATAAATCCTTAAATTCTTATGCATGCAAATTCCAAGATAAAACCATGCTATTTATTTGAGAACAAAGTCCACTCACAGATAATCCCAAGCTGCGTGACCCTGAGAGGGTCCTACCTGCCTGTGATGGCGGAGTCGGATTACCTATTTCAGAAATAGGAACACGATATTAAAATCCAACTCTTCAAAATAAGACTTTAAAATAAAATCCTAATTTTCCCGGGTTTCTAGTACGCACGAGGAACGAGACACTCCTAGGGTCCACTTAAGAGTTTCAAATGCTGGAAAAGTCTTGGAAGACACTCGGTCGCCGGACGGTCAAAACTCACGATCGAACGGATAACGTAAAATATAAACTTTAAATCATTAAATCGGAACATCCGGGGCTCCGATTCACGATCCGAGAAATCCTATACGATCCTAGGAATACCAGGAACAACAAACGTGAAATTGGGTTTGATCTAATGGTCCAAACACATCAAACCCGAAAATCACAGATTATGTAAAATTCGTTCGAGGCCCAAACGATATCCAATATTGAGATCCGTAAACTCCTACGCGCTCGTGACAATGTAAGGATCATTCTTGGATAAAATATGGCCTCTGCCGGACTGCCTACGCGCCGCCCCACGCGCCGCCGCTCGTGGGTGGCTTGATCAATATTTCGCGGCCGGAAAATCTTAGAATTTTGGCTCCAAACTCCTAACCTAGGTAATACACCTAATTTTGAACCACTTTTCTTCTTGGGGGAAGGCCAGAAAATGGCCGGAAGTGGCCGGAAACTGTAGGAATTTCAAAATATTTTTCCAAAGTTCATTTGAATATTAAACATGCATTTAATAAAATTAATCGCAGCGGAAGTCTAAGGTGGTTGTTTAAATTCAAAAACAAAACTTTCTTCCAAGTATCTTAAGCCATGAACATTGATATGTTTTTCATAAATGAAAATTCAAGAGAAAGGATAAGATCTAATTACCCTTGAAGCAATTATATGAACCAATTTGTGTTTGGTCTTCTCTTGATGATTTCCTCTTTGTTGATCTCCTCTTTGATCTTTGATCTTTGCTCCTCCATGTGAGCCACAAAAGTATATGGCCTCTAAGTCTCCACACCAATGGAACCTTGAGATGAGAAGAAGTATCTTGAGAATACTTGGATGCTAGTGCAAGATTCTCAACATTGGTTTCAATCTAAACCACTTTGAAAAATGAAAGTATTTCACTCTTGAAAACTCTCCTTTTTCTCTCTTTTTATCTCCCAAACCTATTTGGTTGATGTTGGATTGTGTTTGTGTGTTAATGAGCTTATGGAAACAATTCCCATACACATTCACTTAACCATTTTCGGCCAAACCCCATTGGGCTTCCAAAATTGGGCCTTATGACACTTAAACCATAATATTTAGGTGTCTTAAGCCCTTGGGCTTGATACCCAACCATTTGGGCTTTCCGTTAACTATTACTTAGGCCCGAATACGTTTTTACACGTAGTAAATCATCCACATCAAATCAATCAAATTGATTTACTCATTCTCATTTGTATTACTCAAAGTTAACCATTTAAGGTGTGCGATCCATTAGGTTCTAATTAGCAAGGCAGTGGGAAAATATTAGAACTCTTTCTAACCAACTGGAATTAAAACCTCTTTTTAATTCTTCCTTTATTTGGATCGATCACAATCAATCCTAGGACTTCCACAAGCCAAGAGTGACATCTAGCAATATATCAAGGCTACCCAAGCTAACCAGAATAGATAAAGAACCTATTCAGTTGGAATTGCAATGCAATACGGTCCTTCTCTTATACAATGTTTCAAATCATATTATTAGGGTACGGATTGATTATGTCAAACCCCTAATATGATTTACAACCTCATGTGATTCAAAAGAACATGATTAAGAACAACTTTCTCAATCAAGCTCAAAATACTTTGGCCAAAGATTTACTGAATCACATCTTGAAACATTCTCCTTCTTTATCAAAAGTAGAGATTCCTTATTGTACATTCACATGCCCCTATGATGAATTAAGAGATCCCAACAACACTTAAGACAAATCTTTTACGGCTTGCCTTTAAGAGCTATCAAAGATCAATAACGCATCACAGGACAACCATGATGCCTCGGGTCTAAGGACTAATTTGCATTATTGCAACTATGAGTTCTCGTTTGACATATAGATAAATACTCCATACGAGAACTACGGTTGATCGCGTTAAGTGTACTCATTCACTAATGAGCACCCACATACTTGTATCAGTGTCAACTACACAAATGGTTTGAGACTAACCATCCTCCCAATTGAGCATACATAATATGTGCTAATCTTGACGGTTTATCAATGACCATTTGATAACCTATGATTAGGAACATTTTGGGATACTACAGTTAGAGATTAAAGGTCTCATGAATCTAATCTTCTTTAGATTACTTTATCTCTTATTTAGCATACCCTGGACATTTGTTTCTTTACACGATGTAAAAGATAACAAATTAGTTTGCCATTTATGTATCATATACGAAATGTATTCTAAGGAGATTACATCAAATGTATTGGCTCTTAGGGCACATTTCTAACAGAAACTTCAACTGAAAACCGGCTGTAGCTAAACTTCGAAATTTAACTTGTAACTTCTCAAAATTTTAGGAAACCCAACCAACAGGCAGCTAGAGCACTAAAAATAGATGAATTTTCACTCGTCCAATTCGGTGGAGAAACGAAGGAGAACAAAGGGATTGCAAAATCTGTCAAAAACTAGAAAAATTTCTGCGTTTTTTCCGGTGGCTGCAGCTGCCAGCGACGGCGGAGATGGCTGGGGAAGAGAGAGGAGGAGGTGGCGGTTCTAATGGGTCCGACCTTGAGGCTGGTGGTGCAGCGTGGCGGTGGCTATGGTGGTTGGGAGGTGCGGTTGGAGCAAAGTCGGGGAGGGGGCTGCTCGGGAGAGAGAGAGAGAGAGAGAAATGAGAAAAAGAAAAGAAAATCTGAGTTTTAATAAAATTCAAGTTCCACTTATTTACAGTTTTACCACTAAGGGTTTTTACCTAGTAACTTTTTCGTTACAAGTCCGGATTTCAGTCCACTACGTGTCTACGGACTAAGCTAGGACGAGCTTCCTAAAAACACCACTTGCTGCCCCAAACTCTCTCCGGATAAAAGTTGACCCTTTTTCCCTTACTTGAGTGAAAAATTAGAAATTTAATTTAATTTAATTAAATCAATTAATTTATGAACTTATTTTGGGTCGGGGTATTACAGTAAAAATATAAGGATAATTGCTATATTTACAGAATTTCGAAAATAAAACTTCACTATAAATTCGAAATAAATACAAGAAAATAACGACAAGGAAAATTAAGAATACTTTACAGATGATCAAGTCTAGAACTTGGTTCTATCTCTTTAAGACGAAATTGCCTCCTCACAAGGGCTTTTAGGATTTGCTTGGCAAACGTCTCCCGAAGATACAATGATCAACTTCTTGTTGAAGTAGCACTACAATCCCCAAGAAAAGGGAACTCAAACTTGTGTATGAATTCCCTCTTGCTAACTCATTATATTTCTGAAAATATAATGCTATGAATGCTCTAAAAACTACTATTGTTGGATGACAATTAGATGTATGAAATGTTGTAGGACCTTCTCTATTTATAGGCAACAAGGCCTCTGTTCAGAAAAGATGTAACTGAAAAATATCAACAAATATGTCTTTTCATGTTACAGCCATAAGCCAAGAAGTGCAATGTTTTAGTTACTATGAAACAATGCAACTTAAGCCAAGAAGTGCAATGTTTCAATTTCTATGAAACAGTGCAACTTGTCACATAGGAAACAATGCAACTTAAGCCAAGAAGTGCAATATTTCAATTTCTATGAAGTAATGCAACTTTCCACATACAGTATTATTATTTTATTCACAAACAAAATAAATTATTTTATTTTTCCTCGGTTAAGAACATGACAATTCTCAATTGATATATACCAATTCATAAAAGTCGTGTACTTAAAGTCACAGGCCCCACAATTTAATTTCCATTCAATTATTAAAAAATTAAATATAAATATTATAATTTTCTAACAAAAATA
This sequence comes from Prunus fruticosa, assembly GCA_018703695.1. NCBI lineage: Eukaryota > Viridiplantae > Streptophyta > Magnoliopsida > Rosales > Rosaceae > Prunus > Prunus fruticosa. The sequence goes on from CM031919.1 coordinate 32,960,207, forward strand.
ACATAGTCTGAGTCTAAATAACTAAAGTTGTGGTAACAAAATTCTAAGCAGCAACACCCTTCCCATTCTTCCTTTGGAGCTTCTTCATGTTAAATTCCAGCTCTTTGCTCCATCAGCACGGTCACACTGTCTAGGTCATGATGAGATACAAGCCAATAGATGACCACCACCAAATTGCTCTTCAATATGCTGGTCAAGTGTGCGACTCTGTTGACGCTTCTCGAACTTTCTTACTACATGATTGCTCTTCTTCACCTCTTCAGCAATGACGGCAGCAGCAACATCACCTTCCTCTCCTTCTTTCTTGGCAGCAGCTGTAGTTTTCTTCTTGCAGCCAATTTCGGGAAATAACCATCTTGGGAGAAGGAGAGTTCTAAGGTTTCTCTACTCCTGGAGTTGCGGCAACACAGCTCCTCTTCGATTCTTTATATTTCCACGGACACCACAAACTCAAAAGTTGTCTTTTTCCATACAACTATTTCATCTTGTTGTGATAACATATCTCGGCAAAGATTTTCTACAAAATCATGCAAAGAGACCAAAAAAGAGGGGTTAAATGGGCTGGGCTCAAGCCGGTCTTGAAAAGGGCTTGGAGTCGAGCTGTGCTTGAAGTGGGCTCGGGCCAAGCTCGATCCATGTCGGGCTTCGGGCCAAGTCCGGCCCATGTCGGGCGTCGAGTTACCCGGTCCATTGGATCTAATGTTTTTTATCCTAGCCTGGCCTAAGTTTTCGTGCCGTGCTGAGCACGATCCATTAATATTCATGCTCGTGTCGTCTCTTTAAACGGGTTGTGTTGTATTAATAACTGACACAAATTAATGTGCAAACAACCAATTAAAAATACCCGCAAGTGCACGAATCTATTGAGGTATAGATTATGTAAGTACGGGGTCGATCCTACGAAGAACTTCAGCTTCCTACAAGTTCTAATTTGAGTACGTAAAGAACACTTATTTAACACACCACAAAAGCACAATACAAATTGGAAACTAAAAATGAGTAATGAACGGTAAAAGAAAAGAAACAAAACAAGAAACCAAAGAAAAACACAAACAACACTTTCTATCACCCTTTTATCCCCACTTTATCAGCTGTGAACAGTGGCGACGACCGGTCAGTGAACAGTAACGAGCCAGTCTTTTTGGGTAGATTCGTTTATCTGTTTTTGCAGTTCCGACCTTTGTTCAGTTTTTAGCCTATAACTTTCCAACCGTAACTTCAAATTTCACGTTCTTTATACAGTTGGATTCAGAACACAACGCAGATCAAAATCCAAAACCAAGTACAAAAACAGACAAAAAGTAATGACAAAAACACACCACGTTTCAAACAATGTAAACACACAAACACAATTTTTGGGGGGGGGGGGGAGGTGTGTCTAGGTTTGGTTCAAGTGACCATAACAATTCAATCCCGGGTTATAAGGAGTCAAGTAACAAATCCAATTCATATTCAAAGATTGATTCTAGCTAAAGTATGATTAGGCCATGGTGTCGGGTTCTAACCTTGTGTTCCTAATTCCCTAATTTGATCATCTGTTGTCTAACCTAAAATTAAGCATTATGAACCCATTAAACATAGAAGAACAATTTAAACAACTAAGCATGTATCTAATCCCTGTTGTCGAATGTCCATACATACTCTTCCTATTCATAGTTAAATTTGAATCAAAGCATGGTGTCTACTCTTGATTCAAACCAAGATAGCTAACATACAAGTTCTAATGGTGATCAATCATTCAAATAAGCATATTAACTGATAAGCATAATGAATAAGAACATGAATCATAAATCATAAATCAAACTTGAAACTCCAAACTTCAAACTTATAAACCCAGAATATTCATGTTATGTTACATCAAAGCCCTAATTATGAATATAAGAAGTTACATTGAAATTAAATAAATACAAGAAATAATTAAAATGAAAGAAACTAAGAACAAAGAGGAGAAAGAGAATTGGATCTTCAACCCCTTGGATCCTTGCCTCAAGGCTCCCCAAGGTTCTCTCCAGTTGTTATGCCATTCTCCCCCCTTCTTCCTCTCCAAAAATCTCTTCTCTTCCTCTTGCTCTCTAGCTCTCAAAATCTCTCCAAAGTTGTAGAATGATAGAATGAATTGCATATTTCACATTCATTCTTATTTGCCCATCATTTCCAGCTCATACTTTTAATATAAAAATCAACCTTTGTTAAAGCCTTAAACCTTGTCCCCTTGCCATGATGGGCTTCTTTTGTTATTGTCTTCACAAAGATACTCATTGTTTCAGAAAATATCTCTTAACCAAAGTAATTTCTTGTTACCAAATGGTATGGTAACAAGTAGAAATGAGGTAACACCAAGTGAAAGTAAAACTGGCCCAAAACAGATTTCCAAAGCCAGCATCAATTGTTAGATCAGTTGGATAGGCTAAACTTGTCTAATGGAGCTCAAATTCGAATATGTTATAGTCAACATCCATTGGAACAAGTTTCATGAAGATCTTCACCTCATCCGAGCATTAGAGCATGCTGATCCAAGGCCAAGAAGTTGACCTACGAAAATGAACAAAATCAAAATTTATAACCAATAATGCACTTTTAGCTCATTTTCATTCTAACCAAGGTAAAACCTATGGAAACACAAAAAGGAAGTAAAAAGCTATAAAATGTCAAGAACTAACTCAAAATATTAGGTGAATAACATGATAAATCATTTGTAAAAATGAACCGAAAAGTTGGGCTCGTGCCCTGCTAGGTCTGCCCGTTCCATTTGACACCTGTACTAACCAACCAAAGAAATAAACTCATACTACTTAATCAAAACAATATTAGAAATGTAGAAGTTATTAGGTTTACTATTTTAAGGCATAAAATGTTGAAGAATATAAAGTCTCACATCGAAAACTTCACTAAATAAATTACAATAAAGGGTGGTTCCACTACTAAGAGCATCGAGGCCTTTTGTATAAAACTCCACACCTACTAAGCATATGGTTAAGTTTGGGACAATACTGATGTTGCCAGTAGTGGGCTGCAGGTCCGTCCATTTGAAATTTGACATGGTATCAGAGGACCAATTCTAGAATGTCTCTATGCTACTTTTTCTCACAAACCCTAGCCGCCTAAAGTCACCATGGGCGACAATAGTGGTTTTGAAACCTCTTAAAACAAACTATTGGATCCCTCGGATCCTTACTTCCTACACCCCTAGGATCATCTAGGGCTTGTTATTGTGTCTCAACTACTTGGCAGAGACAACTACAACACATAGCATCGAGCCATCACTATCATTCTTAGCACTAAGAACAAACTAGGATTTGTCAATAATGATATCAAACATCACAACGAAAAGAATACCAAATACTCCATATGGCATCATTGCAACGACATGGTGATATCTTGGTTGCTAAATGATCTCAACCTAGACCTAGCCAATATAGTAATTTATGTCGATACACCTATTGAAGTGTGGAGTGACCTACATGATCGATTCTCCCTTGGCAATCTCACTTAAGCTTTTTGGATTTGTGGGACCATTGTCGAATACAAGCAAGGACAACAAATCGTCTCTCAATATTACACCAAAATTAAGTACTTATGGGATGAAATGAGTTCTTATAACTCTCTACCTAACTGCACTAGTGGAGCCATGAAGACTTTATGAGAACCAAATGAAGAAAAGCAAGTCTCATGAAATTTTTTATGGATCTCAATAACTCATATAGAGCCGTTTGAGGTCATATTTATTGATGCCACCATTACCTATTGTGAAGAAGGTATATTTTATGGTTATGTAGGAAGGAAAACCATGTGAAGTCGGTGAACGTAATGTCTCTAAAGCCGCTCATGGCATGAATGTGGTCAAAAAACAGTCTAAGCATTTTGGCTTCTCTTCATCTAGCATCATCAAAACTCAAGAGAGCATTTCTCAAAGAAGCATCTCTCGCTAGCCCTTCTTTTGCACTTACCTGTGAAGATACAACACACACTGTTGACAGATGTTACTACCTGAAAGATTTTCCACCTTGGCATAAGCTTCACAGCAAATATGTTAAGCCTACCAATCGCTCAAAGAAGCCTCATGCAGCTGCAAATCAAACTCAAGCCATTCCACAACCTACCAATAAGTGTCTCAAATTCACAATGAAGAATTCATACCCTACTAAAATCCTTCCTTTGTGATAGTACATCTCATGTTAATTTTATAGGTAAAACACCTCCATTTTGGGCCACCACGATTTCATCATCTACCACCCCCTGGATACTTGAAAGTGGACCCACCGACCATATAGCGCCTCCTTTTGGATTATGCATTACCACGCCTTTGAATTCTAGTGTTAATTTACCTGATGGGTCTAATGCAAAAATCAATGGCCTTGGTTCTTTTTCCCTTGGTCCCAATTTCTTAACTATGGCTTTCATTTTTGCTACATGTCCCGATTCCAGCTTTTTCTTGGTGTACAAAAATGAAAATGGTATGAGAAAATCTTACATGGTGAGGCATAGAGTTGGAGAGACTACTATTGGTTTATCATAATCAGGACCTTCAAATCACCATGTGCCTTATGTTGTTCTTCATGGAATGAATGCTCCTTCAACCCATTTTCTGTATGATATCACATCAATTTTCAAACTTCCTTTCAAAATTTCCAATTTCAAGACTAATTTCCACTTGGATTTCTTTTACTTTCCCAATTTAATTAGTTCTTTTGTTTGTTTTTCCTCTGATGTGTTCATGTTTTTCTTTTAACATAGGCTATTAATTTATTTATTTTTTTGCTTCTTTTGTTAGTTGCTAACAATCAAGAAGGATCTGCCTTCGATTTTTAAGCGGGATCTCCTCTTCGCCGACACCAACGAAGATGATTTTTCCAGGGCCGAGAGGGTTGTCAAGTCGTCTTCCTCTTTGCAACCGCCATTGAAGAAGCTCTTCTTCAAAGAGCAGGATACACCGTGTTCATCGGCCTCCGAGTTGGACTAGCTCGAAGGAGTAGTAGATGGCGTAGCTGCGCTTCAGAGAAGAGGTGCGAGTGACTGGATTCGTCGAAGGGGGAAAGGGGATGGGGGATGGGGTGGGAGAGCTGGGAGGAGAAGGGGATGGAGAGAAAGGGAGGGATGAAGAAAGGGAGGCTATTTTTTTAATGTTATTATATTATATTATATTATTGATTTATTATTATTTTTAAAGGAATTAGTGGGTCCTACAATAGACACGTCATCAATTAACGTTTGACCAAATGGTCAATTTAACAGAATCACTAGTAAAAAAAAACCCTTGCGCGACAAACTTTTGCGCAACGAAAGCCAAAACTTTATCGCTAAAAGTCTTCAGCGACTAAACACAATCGTTGGCCAAAGCCACTTTGCGCGACGAAAGACAATCGTCGCGCAAAGTGACTTTGCGCGACGACAAAATATCGTCGCGCAAAGTCTTTGCAAAAATAAATAAAATAAAAAATTTTTTTTAAAATGTTTGCATGACTTTGCGCGACCAATTACTAAACTTCGTTGCACAAAGTATTGCGCTACCAAGTGTGATTCGTCAGGCAAAGTCTTTACAAAAATAAATAATTTTAAAAAAAAATTAAAATTATTTTACGACTTTACGCGACCAATATATAGTATTTCGTCACGCAAACTATTGCGCTACCAAGTGTGATTCGTCGCCCAAAGTCTTTACAAAAATAAATAAATTAAATAAATTATTTTTAAAAATCTTTGCATGACTTTGCGCGACCAATTACTAAACTTCGTTGCACAAATTATTGCGCTACCTAGTGTGGTTCATCGCGAGAGTCTTAACAAAAATAAATAAAATAAAATTAGAGTTGAAATAACCGTTAAATCTTGATTTTTCGTTTATAACCGTCAAAATGTTTTGCCCCGTGACTTGATCTCTCTGAATGTTTATTTTTTCCGATTTTTAGCGTATATGATCTCGAAGTATAAACAAACAAGTTTGATGATTGGATTTATACTATTAAAACAATATATTCACTAACAATTAAGAGTTTATTTATACTTTTATTAAATATAACATAAGATTTTGTGGTATCCACCAGTGTAAATATTTTAAATTGACAATCGAATGCAATCATTGTATTCATTTAGGGTCAAGGAGTGTAGCTGTAAAAAATCATCAAAATCATAGTTGAAATAACCGTTAAATCTTGATTTTTCGTTTATAACCGTCGAAATGTTTTGTCACAGGACTTCATCTCTCTGAATGTTTTTTTTTCTTTTCTGATTTTTGGTGTATATGATCTCGAAGTGAAAACAAACAAGTTTGACAGTTGGATCGTTGAAACAAGTTTCGTAGAATGCGTATGCCATCAAAATAATATATTCACTAACAATTAAGAGTTTATTTATACTTTTATTAAATATAACATAAGATTTTGTAGTATCCACTAGTGTAAATATTTTAAATTGACGATTGAATGCAGTCATTGTATTCATATAGGGTCAAGGAGTGTAGCTATAAAAAAAATCAAAATCATAGTTGAAATAACCGTTAAATCTTGATTTTTCGTTTATAACCGTCAAAATGTTTTGTCTCATTACTTGATCTCTTAATGTTTATTTTTTCCGAATTTTGGTATATATGATCTCGAAGTATAAACAAACAAGTTTGACGGTTGGATCGTTGAGTAGCTTTAAATTTGTTTATTTTGTACGTATAACACTTAAGAAATTGAATAGTATATATATTTATTAGTAGCTTTAATTTTTTTTTAAGACTTTGCGCGACCAATATAATGTTTCATCCCGCAAAGTATACTCGAAAAATTTGGGCGGGTAACAAAAATGGGAATTTCTTTTTAAAAAAAATTACAACTTTGCGCGACCAATATATAGTATTTCGTCGCGCAAAATATACTCGAAAAACCAAAAATGGGAATTTTAAAAAAAAATATACGACTTTGCGCGACCAATATATAGTATTTCGTTGCGCAAAGTATACTCTAAAAATTTGGGCGGGTACCAAAAATGGGACACGGGAATATTTTGGTCACGCAAAACTTTGAGCGACCAAAAGTTGTTGCTCAAAACCCTAAAAATTTCGGCGGGCACCAAAAATGGAAAATTTTTTATAAATTTTTTTCCAAATTTTCTCACCCCATCTCTTAGTCTCTCAATCAATCTCTCTCTCTCACCCGCTCTCTCTTAGTGACTCACTCTCTCTCTCACACCCGCTTTGACTCTTGTCTCCCTCAGCTAGTTTGTACATGGTTCTCTCCGCTCTCTGTCGAGCCGCTCTCTCTCAGTATCTCTCGCTCTCTCTCAATCATTCTCAGTCTCCCTCTCTTGATTTTTGTTGATTTGAGGTATGAATATCAGAATATGTGTAAACCCTAATTAAAAAAATTTGGGATTTAACAATTTTTGTTAATTCTATTTATCTAATCTGACTCATTTGTGATTTGTTGTGGACGTAATTGATTTTGGGATCATAGGAAACGATTGGCTTGCTCTAGGTAATTTCCGTTGTTGTTGCTGTTTGATTTATCATTTATTTCTGGTGTTGTTGTTGTAATTTCTGGTAATATCTAGGATCATAGAATTGATTTTGGGATAGAAGTGATTTTTTGTTGCTCTTTGATTTATTTGTGGTTTTCAGTAGTTGTTTTATTTTTTATTTTTTGTGGTTGTTTTTTTATTTGTAGTTTACACACAAAAATTTGTAGTTTCTTTATGTGTTATTAATTCATATATTGACTAACTTTTTTTTTTTTGTGTGCAGAGGTGCAAATTTGATTTGAAGAGTATTCACTAGTAAAAAAAAACCCTTGCGCGACCAAATTTTGCGCGACGAAAATTAAACTTCGTCGCTCAAAGTCTTATGTGACTAAATTTTGCGCAACGAAATACAAATCGTCGCACAAAGTCACTTTGCGCGACAAACCTTTGCGCGACGAAGTGTAGTTCGTCTCGCAAAGTCATTACAAAAATAAATAAAATATTTTTTTTATATAAAAATCTTTGCATGACTTTGCGCACAAATTTCTAAACTTCGTCTTGCAAAGTCTTTACAAAAATAAAAATAAATAAAATAAAAAAATTATTTTGTTTCTAATATAATATTTTAAATGTATTATATTTTAAATTAACGATCAAATTGGTTCATTGTATTCATATAGGTTCAAGGAGTGTAGCTGTAAAAAATCATCAAAATCGAAATTGAAATAACCGTTAAATCGTGATTTTTCGTTTATAACCGTCGAAAAGTTTTGTCATATTACTTGATCTCTGAATGTTTATTTTTTCCAATTTTTAGCGTATATGATCTCGAAGTATAAACAAACAAGTTTGATGGTTGGATCTTTGAAACTAGTTTCGTAGAATGCGTATGCCATCAAAACAATATATTCACTAACAATTAAGAGTTTATTTATACTTTCATTAAATACAATATAAGATTTTGTGGTATCCACTAGTGTAAATATTTTAAATTGAAGATCAAATTGAGTCACTGTATTCATATAGGTTCAAGGAGTGTAGCTGTAAAAAATCATCAAAATCGGAGTTAAAATTACCGTTAAATCGTGATTTTTGTTTATAACCATCGAAAAGTTTTGTCCCATTACGTGATCTCTGAATGTTTATTTTTTCCGATTTTTAGGGTATACGATCTCAAAGTATAAACAAACAAGTTTGACGGTTGGATCGTTGAAACTAGTTTCATAGAATACATATGCCATCAAAACAATATATTCACTAACAATTATGAGTTTATTTATACTTTCATTTAATATAACATAAGATTTTGTGGTATCCACTAGTGTAAATATTTTAAATTGATGATCAAATGTAGTCATTGTATTCATATAGGGTCAAGGAGTGTAGCTGTAAAAAATCATCAAAATCAGAGTTGAAATAACCGTTAAATCTTGATTTTTCGTTTATAACCGTCAAAATGTTTTGTCCCGTTACTTGATCTCTGAAATTTTTTTTTTCCCGATTTTTGGCGTATATGATCTCGATGTGCAAACAAACAAGTTTGATGGTTGGATCGTTGAAACTAGTTTCGTAGAATGTGTATGCCATCAAAACAATATATTCACTAACAATTAAGAGTTTATTTATACTTTCATTAAATATAACATAAGATTTGGTGGTATCCACTAGTGTAAATATTTTCTATTGATGATCGAATGCAGTCATTGTATTCATATAGGGTCAAGGAGTGTAGCTGTAAAAAATCATCAAAATCAGAGTTGAAATAACCGTTAAATCTTGATTTTTCTTTTATAACCATCGAAATGTTTTGTCCCATTACTTGATCTCTTAATGTTTATTTTTTCTGAATTTTGGCGTATATGATCTCGAAGTATAAACAAACAAGTTTGACGGTTGGATCGTTGAGTAGCTTTAAATTTGTTTATTTTGTACGTATAACACTTAAAAAATTGAATAGTATATATATTTATTAGTAGCTTTAAATTTTTTAAAAGACTTTGCGCGACCAATACAATAATTTGTCGTGCAAAGTATACTCTAAAAATTTGGCGGGTACCAAAATGCGAATTTTTTTAAAAAAAATTACGACTTTGCCGGACGAATATATATTTCGTCGCGCAAAGTTTTGCGAGACCAATATGTAGTCGTCGCGCAAAGTTCTGCGGGACCAATATGTAATTCGTCGCGCAAAGTATACCCGAAAAATTTGGGCCGGTAACAAAAATGCGAATTTTTTTTAAATTTTTTTTTCCAACTTTGCGCGACCAATATATTAGTTCGTCGCGCAAAGTATACCCGAAAAATTTGAGCGGGTACCAAAAATGGGAAGCGGGAATATTGTTGTCGCGCAAAACTTTGAGCGACCAAAATTTCGTCGCGCAAAACCCTAAAAATTTGGGCGCGCACCAAAAATTGGAATTTTTTTTAAAAAAAATTTCGAGACTTTGCGCGACCAATATATTGTTTCGTCGCGCAAAGTGATACGGTTTTTAAAACCAAAATAACACCTCCACTATTTTCTCAATGTCTTCTACTCTTACCTCTCCTCTCTCTTTCCTTCTCCCCAAATCCTACTCTTTCTCTCACACTCACTCCTCTCACTTAATCTCTCATATCTCTCTTCACTATCTCTTACTCTCACTCACTCTCTTATCTCTCTTTTCATCATCTCTCACTCTCACTCACTCTTTCATCTATCTCTCACTATCTTCTCTATTCTCTCACACTCACTTCTCCCTCTCATTCTCACTCACTCAAAATCTTGCCAAAAGGTATATTCTCTCCGAACTTTAATTTTTTTTTTCATTAATATGTGTTTTTGGAGTTAGTTTTGAGTTTATGCCAATTTTTTGTTATTTTCTTGTTATTTGACAATATTTGTTTTTTTTTTTTGTAGGGAATCGTTGAGACTTTGACGGCTAAAGTTGAGGATTTGGACGCTATCGAAACATATCCTCCGCCACTATCACCACAATACGCTTGTAGATTTTATTATTGTACTTTGTTAATTTATGTGTACATTTTGAATATTATATATATTGGATAATTTGACCACTTTTTTTCATATGTAATTTTATTTTGAATATTTCAATTTATATTAAAGTAATTATAAAAAAAATCATACAATTAAATTAAATTTAAAAAGTAAAAATTTGAAAAATTAATATAATGAAATTGATATAAGAGAAATAATAAAACAAAATGTCAAAAACCTTGGGCGACAAAATATTTCGTCGAGAAAACTATTAAACTAGTTTATTTTAATTAAAAATTTTAAATAAAAAAAAAAATTTTAAAAAATTGAATATTTCGTCGCGCAAAGATTTGCGCGACATTAGGATTCGTCGCGCAAATACATTAACTTTCGTCGCGCAAAATAATATTATTCGTCGCGCAAAGTTGATAGTATTCGTCGCGCAAAGTAGTTATAATTCGTCGCGCAAAGTATCTTTGAGCGACGCTAGTATTCGTCGCGCAAAATTGTTATAGTTCGTCGCGCAAAGTATCTTTCCAAGACAAAAAAAAAATTTCGTCGCGCAAAACCTTTCTTTACGATCTTTGCGCGAGAGAACTTACTCGACCAAAATTTCGTCGCGCAAACTTTGGGCGACGAAATTGTACTTTGCGCAACAAAATTATTTTGTCGCGCAAAGTGTTTTTTGTAGTAGTGATTGAACTCATGGAAGGAATTGTATGTGTATATGTAATGGAAATTTATTTGTTTTGATTTGGATTTTCTTTTGAACTTTGCAAATATGCAGATTGTGATTGAGATTACTCTCACAATCTTCTATGGTCTGTAATAATGATTGGATTATTAGGACATGTGTGGTGGATGATGAATTTCTTAAGTTTTAAGGTTTTTTTTAGTATTTGAATGATGATAAACTTTAGATATGCAAAGCTGGAGAAACATGAAAAACATATAGGAACCCTAAAACTTGAATTGGCTTGGAAATGTGACCAAAAAAATAAATGGGCCTGGAAAACTTGAAGAAAAAAATACCTTCAATAGTTGCTTTTGTTGGGCCTCGACAGTCATTCCAACCAACCAACCAACCCAACCCGCCTAATTCGGGTTTCGATTTAAGTTGAAAATGGGCCTAATAAGCAAGTGCATGGTTTACCATTTGGGCTTGTCGACATGGCCCGTTTTCGCATACAATTTGGGCCCATAACCGGCCCCAACCCGACCTTTGTTCAGCCCTAGGTTCCACTATTAATAGCATCAAGGCCTTTTGTATAAAACATCACACCTGCTAGACATGCGATTAAGTTGGAGGGGCTGCCCTACTTTCATTTATTTATTTTTAACTACAAAACTTGTACAATCAAACGTTTTGGCAAGAACAAATAAAAAAGGGAAAACAAAACGTTTTGGCAAAAAACATATACATAGAAAAAAATCCAACAACCAAACTTGCATTGCAGTTAAAAGTTTTTTGGAATATAATACTAATAAATAAAAGACATATTGGTGAATTTCTAACCCGAGACCGAAAAAATCATTTTTTCTTTATACTTTCCAAATTTAATGTTTGGCTTCATGCATGCAAAAACATCAATGTCTTGAAAATAGTGGTGGCCCTGTACCACAAGTTGAGTGTGTCTGGTCTTCGTCTTCGTACGTACCTCTCAAGTCTCAACTGTATCATATCATGTTGCACGTTGTGTGGTCGTCAAGAAGCCAAAGCTATCACTGAATAATTGTGTGTTAGCTGGTTGAGATATTTATAAATGTCGGCCGGCTACCCTCTTTATAATTCTCAAACAAAACGGCATATGCATGGTCGTTTTTCAATCAAATCGATTGCGGTCCTTACTCCATGACAATCATCTAAACTAAAAATTAAATTGGAACAACTTCGACGAAACCAGGGGAGGACAATGAAGCATCAAATTTGCGGCCGGAGGTCCACCAGATTGACAAATACCATTACAGGACCTGCGCTAGGGAACTCAAGGAAAGACCTAGTGGCCAAGCCTTACTCTAGAATAATCTTATCAGTTAAGATGACAAACCCAACTAATCTTTTTCTTCAAGGAAGATGATAATTGATAAGGGAATTTCAAAACTTTTCTGGAATATTATGTGCAGTAACCAAATTTGGTCTTAAATCCTAAACCCTAAACCCTAAGACCAATAACTTGATTCATTATGGTGCAGCCTCCGAGTGCCTTTTTCTGTGGGTCTCGATCAAAACCGAAAAGAGTATTTTTGCTTGGCAATAATATCCTCAGGGCTTTCCCAACGTGAAAGCCTCATAGGTTTATACCAGCAAAGCAAACAAATCATCGTTTCATATTTGATCTTAACAGAAAGACATTGCGTTTCGGAGACGAAGATTGTATTTGAAATTCATGAATTGTTATTGTCATGTCTTGCTACCTAGTTAGCTAGCTAGAATGCTAGCAACCATAAGGAATTACAATCAGAACAGAAGGAAATGAATAAAATTTTCGAAGAAAAATTCAACCTCTCTTGCCTTCAACATGCATATGTGTGTGACTATTTGTCTTAAAACTTTTCCTTCTCTTATCATTGAGATGTTGTGATGTATGTGAAAGTTAAAGATGAGAGAGGACATGTTGCAAGGTGAAACGTGTAGGAGAATTGGTCTCTCTTCTAAAGAAAACATGAGGGGTGGATATTACCAAGATAAATCAATTAATTTGTCTTAATTAACTACAAAACCTATGCTGCAAAATATTCAAGCCATCTTCGCCATTACTTACGTTACAATCTGCAGCTCCGGAAAAACCATGTCAGGGTTTTAAATAAGTTTCAAACAAGATTGCTCAAAGCACAACTGGAATTGCCACACAGAAACAGTGGCTGCTGTGGTATTGTATTTATTTATATTGAATCAAAGGTACATCATATAACAAGGACAAGAGTCCAGATAAGAACACAACACCGTTAAGATAATTACAATGAGTTTACACGTGAGATAGATAATGATACAAGATAAGCTTTAGGGAGGCTGAGCAGCTATGGGTTGTCTATCACTTGGTACAATAATGTCTCATCCGCAGAGTGCTATTATTTTTGCTGCGGTGCATTTGTTTATTCAGACAAAACTCATTATTTAGATTGAAATAAAGCACCATGGACTTTATTGGAACGATGAACTCTGCACACACTTTAGACTTTATATTATAGACTATTAACTCCGCATATTTATGACATATTATACAAAATTATCACTTGTCATCTTTTAATTGGTTCTTAGTGTGTTAAAATTTTATAAGAACTAATTAGAAAATAACAAGTGGCTAATTTTGAATTTTTCACTCCAAATAGACTCTATAAGGGTTTTTGTATATTATGTCGTGCTAAAATGGGTTTATCAAATTTGAGTACGACAATCGCACCTTCAATATAAATACGTCACGAGTTGTTTTAGAATATATATATATATAATACTAATAAAATCCTTACTTGTTTGTACTTTCCAGATTTAATATGTTCAAATGTTTGGCTTCAAGCATGCAAAACATCAATGTCGTGAAAATAGCGGTGACCCTGTCTACCACTCTTGAACTTTACTTACTATGTCTGGTCTACGTAGGTGCCTCTCAAGTCTCAACAGTACCATGTCTCAACATTACAGGTTGTGTGGTCCGCAAGAAGCTCAGAATTGTGTGTTAGCAGGTTGAGAAATTCATAAATGTCGGCCGGCTACCCTAGCTAGTCCTCCGTTGTCTTTGTAATTCTCAAACAAAACGGCATACGTGACGCATTATTTTTTATGTGCCTTAGAGAAAATGTGACGTATATGGTCCTTACTACATGACAATATAATTATCGAATGATTAAATTAGAACAACTTCGAGGAAATAGAGGAGGAAAAATGAAGCATCAAATTGCGGCCGGATCTGGTCCACCAGATTGACAAACTTCAAAATTCTACATCCAACATGTATCCATATTAATTTCTTAGAATTTTCACGTGTAAACACTGAAAAAAAAGAAGCAAAAGACACTTAGAATTCCAGGCGTGTTATCCTTATAATTAATGAAGTGCATGCATCCTTCCTTGAGTTCATTACCTTAAATTATACCAGCACTTGCCCAGACGTATATATATCTTCGTGGAAACCCACAGTATTAATGTGGTCTGGATTTTAGACAAGGCGTGATCTGGATTTTGGACACAGGGCACGATTATTTGGTCCAACTACAAAAGCGGCCAGCCATTCATTCATACCAGTTCTCGACACATTAGAAATTGATTTTTCATTTTTTGATTCCGAGTTCCTAATTTTTTAAACCGATGCGATATAATAACATTTAATAACATTGAAGAAAAAAAGGAGATATTTAGTCATATACCCATTCTTAGCACTAAAACTATAAATAAATCCTACACTATTTAATTTCTATAAACAAACCAAAAAAAAACCTCAAAAAATGACAGCTGACCCTATTTAATTTAATTTTGATTATTAAATTACTTTAATGCCCTATTGAGTGTTTTGGGTTTTTTTATGAGGTTTTGGGGTTGGGTTTGTTTTAAGAAATTAATGGCAGTTTTGTAATTTAAAAGAAGTTAAAAGTCTTTTTGTTATGTTGTAAATGAGCTTTGAGTGTGTCTCTAAAGTCCATTTCATATATGGTGTTTTTATAATTTAGGCTCCTATATTGGGTATAATAATGAATCTCCAAAAAAAAAATTATATCAAAAACCAATGCGATATAATAACATTTATGATCACCGAGATGAGATGAACTTTAATCTTATTGGAAGTAACACTACGCTGGAACATTACAACAACCTACAATGGCAACTAAAAACACTTAATATCAATTAAAACAATACAATTTTGTATTCTCCAAGTAAATCAGCTACGAATTATGTGTGTGAAGGTGAAGTGCGCACCACAATTTTTCTCCGGCAACTCCAAACCTGTTTCACGTTTTCTCATTTCTCTTCTTTTTGTTCTGCACTCACTTTCAATGTACTTAAAGGGCACTTATGGAAATACACACATGTTGAAATACCTAATGGTTTGAGTTGAACTGATTCTATATAAATAGCACACAGATTATGCGAGAGTCTACACAAAGAATACTAAGAAAAGGAAAAAGTAGTGTGCGTGTGACTGTTTGAGTAGTACCTACTCTGAATTAAAAATATATATTTTGCATGGATTCGCAAGAATCTCTAGTTAAGAATCTTTTAATGAAGGTTAAACAAGATCTCTTAGCGTCATCAGAATTTGATGTTTATTCTCTTGTGCCTCCTTCTCCTTATGACACTGCTTGGCTCTCAATGGTTCCCAACCCTCAACAATCAGATCAACCATTGTTTCAGGGGTGCTTGGATTGGGTGCTCCAACACCAAAACAGAGGAGGTTTCTGGGGTGAGAATATTGCTCATCCCACCATAGAGTGCCTCACTTCAACTCTTGCTTGCATTGTTGCACTTACCACATGGAATGTCGGCCACGATGCCATTCAGAGAGGTACACACGCACATACATATATATATATATAAAGTTTTTCTCTAATTTAGACTTTCGGATTCTATTAAAATCCGGTTCTCTAATTATTATTGGATTGTTGTGTTTGTTGACTCGACTGTGCGTATATGTATGTTTAGGGTTGGCATTCATCCATGGAAACACTGAGAAGTTCTTGGAAGAGCAGAATGGTTCTTTTCCTGAGTGGTTTGCAATAGTTTTCCCAGCAATGATTGAACTTGCAGAGACCAAAGGCTTGCATGTTTACTTTTCTAATGGGCTGGTAGAACAAGTCTTCCTAGAGAGACAAGAAATATTGCAAACGCGCAGGTAGTTTTAAATTTTAATTTCACTTTTTTTTGTATATGTACACTTATAATAGACTTAATTTGGTGCCTGGTTCTCATATCCCAAGTACGAAAATTTATCTAGCTTGTTTTCTGTTGGGGCAGGTGGGTGTCTGGTTGTGGCCAGCAACAGTATTATCCAGCACTCATGTTAAAACATCTGGAAGATGGGTTAATCCAATCCCCATCAGCCATTGCATATGCTTTCATGAAGACAGGAAACAACGAGTTTTTGGTCAAATTGAATTCTATTGTCCAAACATGTGGTTATGGAGGTACGTAGTTTTCATTGTTGTCCAACTTAGTTTGTCACCTATTGTCCAAACATGTGAGTGTTCATATATACGTCACTAAATGACACATTAACCAAATGAGCTAACAACAAGGGGCCCAATATCGCTTTAAACATGTGAGTGTTCGTATATCAAGTGGTTGAAAATAATTTTTCATGTACATGAAGTCATGTGTTCGATTTCTGCTCCCCAATATCGCTTTTATTTAAAATATTAAATTAAATTAAATTAAAAACTACATGGGCTAACATAGTAGGACAATTTTGGTACGTTTACAGTTCCTGCGGTCTACCCCTTGGATGAAGACCTTGTAAAGATTCTTCTAATTAACCAGATTGAGACGCTGGGGTTGGCAGAGCATTTCACGGAGGAGATTACAAGTTTGCTGGCCCAAGTTTACAGGTTACACTTAATCCTAATATACAACATTAATTAATCATATATATAGATTTTTAACATGTGCATATATTTAATCTGGTTGATTAATTCCTTTTTGTCGAAAAGCAGAAGTTACATCAGCTGCGAAGAGCCGAAGAGTATGGCAAAGAATGCGATGCCACTACAACTGTATAAACATTCCCTCGCATTTCGACTTCTAAGACTACATGGTTATACAGTTTCTCCTCGTAAGGATCAATGATAATTACATATATGTTTATTAATTAAATTGCATGTTAAAATGTTGAAGAATCTAAAGTCCCATCACGCGTTGGAAATTTGACAAAATAAATATAATATATAATGAGTGGTTTCACAACTAATATCGTAGAGATTTTTTTTTTACAAAACTTCATACGTCCTGGGCTTTGCATGTGGTTAACTTAGAGACAATATCGGTGTTGTAGTAATGGGCCGATGGCCCACCTCTTTGAAATTTAACATAATATCAAAGCGGGAGAGGCTACACTGATGAGTTTAAAGTGAGGAGGTCAATCCCACCATCAAAATATTTAAAATGTTAAAGTGAGGAGGCCAATCCTTACCTTATACCAAACACGTGGTGCTCATGTTTTGGACTTAAATGTTTACCCTTACCCCTTACTCCTTACATAATACATGTTATTCATGTGTTGGGCTTGAATGATTGACTCCGATGTGGACTTCACTATACGTGTGGCCCACTCTATGGTGGTCCCACGTGAGGGGTATGTTGAAGAATATAAAGTCCCACATCAAAAACTTGATCAAATAAAATATAACATATAATGAATTGTTCCATTACTAATATCACCGAGGCCTTTTATTTTAAAATCTCACACTTACACGGCTTTGTAGGTAGTTAAGTTGAGGATAATATCGATGTTGCTAGTAGTGAGCCGATGGTTTGTCTCTTTGAAATTTAACATAAACTTTGTTGATTAAATATTAATTTTCGTTGCAATTACTTTTGCAGGAAATTTCTGCTGGTTCCTCGAGGATGAAGACATAGTGGCTTACATAGAAGAGCATCATGAGCTTTTTTTGAGTGCCATGTATAATGTATACAGGGCAACTGATGTTACTTTTACAGGAGAAAATCAGCTTGAGGATGCCAGGCCATTCTCAAGAAGAATACTAGAAAAGGAAACAATGAAAGATTGTATGAATTTGGTCCGACCTATTAGTATGACTAATTTGCAAGGCCAGGTAAACATAAACTATAAATTGGGCTAACGAGAAAACACCCCTAGATATTAGTATTTTAAAAGAATATTATTGTTATTATTTTAAGGATGTTTTTTATTATTTTTATTGACACACAAATGTGGGTCCCTCACTTGTCACATATCAAATTAACGAAATGTGTAAATTGATCGAATCTTAAAATGTTGGGATGTAAATTGTTGAAATTAAAACCCTGATACCCATCTTGAGAATGACCCCAAATATTTAGGGGATGTTTTGTCGTTAGCCCAAATAAATTTTATATTGAATGAAAAAAAAATAACAAAATATATACCTGTATTATTCGACAAAATTTATGAATAAAAAAATATTGTTAAAAGTTTGGCCATATTATTATTCATTTAAAATTTTAATCTTTTTATTTAATAGTATGTGAAAAATATTTATATAATACGTGAATTTGCTTTAGCATACTTGATAATTCTAATTAGTTACTTAATCAGCTCCTTAATTTGTTGGATACTGTGTAGATTAAGCATGAACTTAGTATTCCATGGCTTGCTCGTTTGGATCATCTAGAGCACAGGAGGTGCATTGAGAGGGAAGAAAGTCTTGGTCCATGGACAGCAAATGCCTTATCCTATAGGTAATTGCTAATACTAAATTCAAATTAGAAGAAAGGCAGTCAAATTTTCACAATCAGATCAATTACTGTTAATTACCTGATTAACCGGTTTGATTAATTATTTCCCGCAGACTATCATCTCAAAGCAATGCCACGCTGCTACAACTTGCCATTGAGAATTATACACTAAGACAGTCCATATTCAGAAATGAATTAAAGGAATTAGAAAGGTACGTACTTACTCTCCTAATTGTTTTATTTATTTATTTCATTTATTTATTCCATATTCAGATATGAATTAAAGGAATTAATGAAAACACTTTTTTTTTCTGTGTGGTGAAAAATCATATGCAGGTGGTCAAAGGAAATGGGTCTCGCTGACATGGGATTTGCTCGACAGAAAACCACATACTGCCATTTTGCAGTTGCTTCAACCGCATCAAACTCTTCCCTTTCAGATGTACGGCTGGCAGTTGTGAAGAGTGCAATTCTTGTTACAGTTGCTGATGATTTTTTTGATACGGAAGGTTCAATGGATGAATTGGAAGCTCTTGCCAATGCCGTCAACAGGTACTGTAATGTTAAACAATGACTCTTGTATACCACGACCGCGACTATATAAAGTTCGCCTCACAATATGTAACTACAAGACTCATTGTTATGTGGTAAATTATGAATGCCTACGAAGTTATACATAATATAATTCTTGCATTCAAAAATACTTTTCAAAGTAATTTACTAACTAATGTTGATATATCATATAAAAATCAGATGGGAGTCAAAAGGCCTGACTGGACATGGCAAAACTATATTCAATGCTCTCAAAGATTTTGTTGACGAGATTTCTGGGAAATTCTTCAACAAAAATGGATATGACATAAAGGCATATCTCCAGGATCTAGTAAGACTTCACTTTCAAATTTCAGCTGACAATATTTTCTTACACTTCTGCGTAGCATTATGGTAAAAAGAGCTTGTAACTTATTTTCAACTTCTTACCAAATGAATCTTAGTGGTGCCAAACCTTTGCAAGCTGGTTAAAGGAAGCAGAGTGGAGCAGAAATGGGCATGCCCCATCAACAGTTGAGTACCTCCAAGTGGCCACAAGCTCTATTGCTTCACATACTATTCTTCTTCCAGCTGCTTCTCTGCTTAATCCACCTCCAGAAATAGACATCCTCAAGAAAAGGCAGCCACTTACAAATTCACTTATGCTTCTGACAAGGCTTTTGAATGAAATTAGAAGCTACCAGGTACATATTTAATGATCAAATTCTTAATTAATTGTCATTATGTTTAGTAATCTCTTAATTTTCATTTGTTAATGGTATAATTGCAGAAGGAGCAAGAGGAGGGAAAGCCAAACCTTGTTCTGCTATACATTAAGGAAAATCCAAATTTGGGGGTTGAAGAATCAATAGCAATTATACAGAAGACATTGGATGAAAAGAAGAAAGAGTTTCTAGAACTGGCTCTGAGTAGTTATGAAATGCCAGAAGCATGCAAACAACTTCACCTTCACTGCCTCAAAGCATTTCAGATGTTTTTCAATTCTGCAAATGCATTTGACTCCCCAACAGAGTTGCTTGCTGATATCAACAAAGCAATTTTTGATCCCTTGAGAGTGGAAGATGTGCAAGGATCATTTATGCCACTCAACTATATGCAAAGCACTCTTGGTTTGAAGAAGGATAAAAGCTTGGCCAGCCATGGAAAATCCCATTACAGCTCTTCTAAGCCCTGTAATGGGTTTTTTAAGAGCACTTGTGCTATCAAAGTCCAAGGGAACTCAAGGAAAGACTTAGTGACCAAGCCTTACTCTAGAATCTTATCACTTGAGATGAGAAACCCAACTATTTATACAACCTTTTCAAAGCCCAAAGCTTACATCTATTAGCTTTTTTATTTACATGTGGCCGCTGGTATATCGAACGCTGCCTTTTATGTATGCACTAAGTCTCAGTGCGTTTGTATAATATAATTTGGTAGAGTGGAGACTTCCACCTTATGTATAAAATAATTTTGAAGAGTGGACTTCCAGAGATTATTATACATATGTTTCGCTTGCTTCTTTTTTATTGGTAGCTACAGACTCAGGATTTTTTGAATTGGAATTGGCTAAATTTACTTACGAGACTTGAAGGGAGGAGTAGAATTATTGGGGTCGACATGCAAAGATTTCCCTTTTTTTTTAAAGACTGAACCTATATTAATTAAAGATAACAAAAACCCACACTAACAAACCAAAGAAATAAACTCATACTACTTAATCAAAACAATTAGAAATGTAGAAGTTATTTGGTAGAGCTTCTTATATGTTGCAGCTGGTATATCTAAAGCTCCCTTTAAGTGTGTTTATAATATAATTTCATAGAGTGGACTTTCATATATATGGGTAATTACTCTGGCAAAGTAAACAAATCAAAAGGGAAAATAGATTTAAAAAAAAGGATATATAGCCGAGAGAATACACGGCTATACTAATTTTTTTTACCGTAGTGTGATAAAGGAACTTCAAATCTGAAATATTACGTGCAGTAACCAGAACCAGATTTGATCTTAAATGGAGGGTATATAAATAGATATAGTGTCACTTTCCAAGACAATAACTTGGGGATTAATGTTTTATTAAATTAGAAAGGTTGCTTTCGAGATGAAGCTTTACTTTTGAAGCCTAAAAAAGAGCTCAAATCGCCTAGACTTGATAAGTATGTAATCATGCATTAACTTCCTAATCTATGCTGTGTGTTCAAGCAGCCTTACAGTCCACATTATAAATTATGGATCCTTAAGTTTTATTTCCTGGAAGTTTCACATAACATTACTCAACAATTGCAATGGCCAACATAGTCACATTTCTCTGTCTCTACATTCTGTCATCAATTCTGTTGCTATCAAGAATCACTATGGTAAACCCTGGATTGAGCATTAAGCTCATCCACCGCGATTCCCCAGAATCACCCCTCTACCAACCCAACTTCTCACAATCACACAGAACTCAAAAACTCATTCTCCTATCCAAAGCTCGCGCCATGCGCCTAACTAAAGACTTGCATTCCAAGTACATCAATAATTCCAATGCTAATGTTGTGCGTGCAAAAGTTGATTATCAAAAAGACTCTACCTACATTGCACAAATGAGCATAGGCACATTCAGGAGGACAGCGCCGATTTCTTACTTCCTTGACGTGGACATGGCATTATATGGATCCAATGCCAAGAGTGTAGAAATCCAGGACACCACTGCTTTTACCAGAGACAACCCCTTTTCCCCTCTTTGGAATCCCTTTCTTATCAAAAACTTGTTTGTAATCGCCACCGCCTTTGCTTTCCCGGAAGATGCATGGGAACTTTGCTCCTACCTTGTGCAGTACGACGATGGTGCTACATCCGAAGGCTAACTTGCATCAGAAACCTTTAATTTTGATTCAAATTCAACTATTCGAAACATAGTTTTTGGGTGTGGTATTAATCAGATCAAAATGGATAGTTATGGTACTGGGGGTGGTAATGTTGCTGGCATATTAGGCTTGGGATGGTCATCTCATTCCCTAGCCAACCAATTAGGCCCTATAGCACAAGCCAAGTTCTCATATTGCCTCCAAACAACGCACAATAACAATCATACGCATGGCACATATCTCCGATTTGGTAGAGACATACAAAGCAGAACAGATCTACCTCAGACAGTCTTGTTAATATGGTACACTATCCTTACTTTGTGATCTTGCAAGACATTAGTATTGCTGGTTCACGTCTAACAATCCCAGCCAACTACTTCCAAAGGAGATCTGGTCGCGGTGGGACTATAATAGACACAGGAACTGCTTATACATTTCTTGTTAGACCAGCCTACGAAATGTTGGAACGAGCACTTGTGAACTACTTCTCTAGGATGCCTAGCGTGTTTCGGATTCATAGACAAAGATTTTTTCAATTTTTGCTACCAATGAACTGTTGGAAAATTGGCTCGCATAAAGGATACAAAGTCTTGGACCAGCGACTGGTCGCAGGTCGTTTCTACATAGAACCGAAGTCTAGAGCAAAGTCGACTAGCGACCGGTTGCCAGCTCATTTGCTACCGGTCTCTTTTACACAGAGCAAAGTCGGATAACGACCAGTCGCCAGCTCATTTGTGACCAATCGCTTTTACACAGAATCGAAGTCTGGAGATTCTGTGCAAAGCGACTGGTCGCCCAGGACTTGCGACCGGTCGCTGAGCATGTGCTGTTTCGGTTTTCTCGGAGTTTTGAACTCTAATTTCAAGGGCTATCGCCTCCCACCCACTTGCAAGGACCCTAGGGGTCACTTCTAAGTCAGAAGAACGTTGGCAATTAGTTGGGAGGTTTGAGGAAGCATTAAAGGACATTGGAAGACTTGTTTCAATGTGTAGTTACCCTATGGTTCTCTATAAGGTGGCTGCACAAGTAGCCATCAATACATAGTTTGTGGCTGGCCTAACCTGTGGTCTATGTCAGGTATTCAAGGGCAAAACGTGGGAGACAAAGCAAGGGTCTTCTCTCAAGTCTAGAGGCTTATGTATTAAAAGGAAAGAGGGAGCAAGTCTGAAGAAGAGAGAGTTTGAAAGAGTTGAAGAGAAGTAGCTGGAAACTAGTGAGTCAAGGAAGAGGAGAGAATTCTCAAGTGTATCAAGGTGGAAGCAAGGGTGTGAGAGAAACAGATTGTGAGGGTAGTGTTCTAAGGGGGTTTCTGTGTAAACCAAAGTTGTAACATATCTTCATTAGTGAAATTTCTCAAGGGGATCACCAAGAGAATGTAGGAAAATTGCTGAACCTCTATAAATACTAGTGTCTTGTGTGCTTGATTATTTTCTGTGTGTGTATGTAAGATTCATCCATCATTGAGTCTTGTCCAAAGTCCATCAACAATAAGGTCTAAAGGGGAGTGAGTTGGTTCTTATTCACAACATGAACAACAACAAGAGGAGGGTTTAACAATCTTCCAACAATCACATTCCATTTGAGCAACGCAGATCTTGTGGTGCAGCCTCAGGGTGCATTTTACTTGGGTGATACATACGGGCGAGAATATTTTTCCTTGGCAATGATACCCAAAAATGATGATAGCGTGATAGGTGCATATCAGCAAACAAATCAGCGTTTCATATATGATGTTAACAGAAAGACATTGAATTTTGGCCCTGCAGATTGTGCCCAAAATCCATGAATCTGTGCTCCATTCACATAGTGATGGTGGTCCCGAATATTGTACTTCGAAAATAATAAAATTTCAAAGGAAGGAAAAATAATAAATAAATAAATAAACTGAGCTCTTCATTGAACATTTTGCTTCTTCCACAAAAGCAACACAACCAGAAATCATACTTTCAAGTTTCAACACAACCTGTCTTTACAAATTATGTGCAGTAGACCTGTTGCAGTGTGAACCGTGTAGGAGAAAATTTATTGCTCATACCAGCTGCTGCTTGGGATGTCATCCATGCGATTATCGTCTCAACTTAGACGTTCTATTTAGATTTATGCTTATCCATGAATTAATGGTTTACAAAACAAAGATGACATCTAGAAATTATAATTAAATTAGATTTTCTTATCTTGTTTTGAACATTATGTGCAATGACCAGATTTTGTGTTTAAAAGGTTTATCTGGAATAGACTTGAGAGTGTAATTAAGACTTAACTATCAAATCTCTGTTGTAAATTAAAGACTTATTTTTCCATTAGTAAATTATCTTTAAGTTCCTTTTCCCCTGGATGTATACCATCTGACCAGTCTTTAAGTTTCACAAGTAAAAGATAGCTCAACATGCATACAATTGGAATTTCCATGGCCAACACAGACATATTTCTTTGTCTCTTTCTATCAGCAACTCTTTTGCTACCAAGAGTCACCATTGCAAAACAAGGGTTGACCATTAAGCTCATCCACCGCGATTCCCCAGAATCACCCCTCTACTACCAACTCAACCTCACACAAGCACAAAGAACTCAAAATCTAATTCTCCTATATCCAAAGCGCATGCCGAATACGTAGGCAAAGAATTGAAGGTCAAGCAGAACGATTCCAACATTAATGTTGTGCGTCCAAATCACCAAATGGGATCTGCAATACTATTTTATTTTAAAAAGGGTTATTCGCAGCAATGGTCCCTCAACTATACCAGTAGTTACAATTTGGTCACTCATTCAATTATTAGTTGCAAATGTCACTCAATTGGGTGTTGTGTTGCACCGTTAGTCTCTACCGCCAAGTCTCTCTAACTGTAAAGACTAATGGTGCAACACAACACCTAATTGAGTGACCTCTGTAACTATTTTTGGAGTTGAGTGACCAAAATGTAACTCTGAATATAGTTGTGGGATCATTGCTACAAATAATCCTAACTGAAAAGTCACATTTGCCCATCAATAATCTAAGAGATGCTTGTCACGTCATCATTTTAAACAGAAAAAGTCACAGACTTGACGGAAGGACTAATAGTGCAACAAAACATCTACTTGAGTTACCTCTGCAACTAATAATTGAATTGAGTGACCAAATTGTAACTATGGGTATAGTTGAGGGACCATTGCTGCGAATAACCCTTTAAAAAATATACCTGTAGTGAAGTCGAGCGGCTATACTATTTTGAAAAACATTACAAGACTATTGTTGCGCGGCTATACTATTTTGAAAATACCCGCGAGTATAGCCGGACGGCTATACTATTTAGTATTTAAACAAAAGGGGACCCACGTGTCAAAAAAAAAAATTCCACGCGACTATACTATTTATTAAAAGAAAAAAGAAATATCATAGTATAGCCGTGTGGCTATACTATTTAAAAATATTATATTTGAAAGGTATAGATGCGCGGCTATACCTTGTATTAAAAAAATATATAAAAAAGATGACCCTCCTAGTTGCATTAGTTTATATTTTATATATATTAATTTGCTAATTTCAAAGCAAATATTAAAGAGAGAGAAATTTCGTAGTAAATCAATCTAGAGAGTTCAATTTCCCTAAACCCTAGTATAGCTGCGCGGCTATGCTATTCAACGAAAAAAATACCCCAGCAAAGCCTAGCGATTAGGGCCCCACGAGTGAAAACAAGTATAGCTGTGCGGCTATACCATCTTAAAGAAAATTGGGGAATTTTTTTATAAAAAAAAAGGATAAATATATATATATATATATATATATATATATTAAAGCTTCAGTTGAGGGATCCCTCAAATAAGCTTATTTGAGGGAAATTCTTGTAGGGCCCACTTTGTATTTTATTTCATTAATCTAAACCGTTTATTTTGTAGATACTCATTCAAAGATCATCTTTACAAAAAAATCACTTGAATCCAATATCATTTGACAACTCAATTGAATTATTGAAATTTTAGTACTTTCTTGAAGAACCGTGTTCATTAATTTTGTATGACACAATTGGATATCGAAACAGTTTCTGATTTGTCTACTTTTTGCAAGGATGATCTATGAATATAGACTTAAAAAATATATGGTTTGGGTCGTTGAAAAAAGCATTCGTAAGGGACCCTAAAAGTTGTCCTTCAAAAAAAATTAGTTGAGGGATCCATTAATAAAAAAAAAAACAGACTGTATATATATAGGCGGCTATACTATTTTGGGAAAAAAAAAGGTTACGAGAGTATAGCCACACGGCTATAGTATTTATAAATTGAAAAAAAAAGGACCCACAAGTAAATAGTATCGCCGCGGCTATACGATACTAATAACAAAACTACCGTAGTATAGCCGTGCGGCTATACTATTTATAAATAAAATACAGGTACCGCCTTAAAAAAAGAAAACCCCCCGGTATAGCCGCGCGGCTATACGATCGACCTTATGAAGAACCCTTGTGTCAGAAACAGTATAGCCGATCGGCTGTACTATTTTTTTTTAAAAAGATATGTCATAGTATAGCCGCAAAAGTTGAGGGATCCATTTTTTAAAAAAAGGGACTGTATATATATAGGCGGCTATACTATTTTGGAAAGAAAAAAAAGTTACGAGAGTATAGCGGTGCGGCTATAGTATTTATAAATTGAAAAAAAAAGGACCCACAAGTAAAAATAGTATCGACGTGCAGCTATACTATACTAATAACAAAACTACCGTAGTATAGCCGTTCGGCTATATGATTTATAAATAAAAAAACAGGTACCGCCTAGCGCCTAACGCCTGGCGCCCACATGCTAATTTTTTTCATTTTTTTTTTAAAAAAAAACCACCCCGGTATAGCCGCCACGTGTCAGAAACAGTATAGCCGTGCGGCTGTACTATTTTTTTAAAAAAGAAATGTCGTAGTATAGCCGGACGGCTATACCGTTTATTAATTTTTGTTTATTAATTTTTGTTTATTTTTTTTATATTCAATTGGCTAGTTTCAACATATTCAAAGTGGATATTGAAGATAGAGAAAATTTCACGGTAAATCAATATGAGAACTCAATATTTTCTTCTTCTTTTTTTAAAATGGAATGTTTCAAAGCCTTTGATCTCAAAGTAATTCAAAAAAACAATTAATTAATTACCTAATCGGGTTTAATTTAAATCACAATGCCCAAGATGTGTACAAAAAACGGATGTGTGTGTTATTGAAAAATACGTACGTATGCGTATAATACGAGTACGTTAAAATGCTAAAAAAATTGGTATGGGTAAAAACTAGGGCAAAGTAAACAAATCAAAAGGGACAATAGAGACTCGAGTAATGGCTTAATAGTAATTGATAATACCTTAAATAACTCTTATCGCGAAAGGAAATTGGGGAATTTTTATTTGTTTATATATATATAGTATGGCCACCCGGCTATACTATTTTAAAAACAAAAACAACATTTCGAGAGTATAGCCTATTTATAAATTAAAAAACAGGGACCCGCCTCAGCACCTGGCGCCCACGTGTTAATTTTTTTCTTAAAAAAAAAATACCCAGGCTGCCCGGCAATACTATTTTGGAAAATCAACAAAGGCCACACGTGTCAGAAAAAATATAGCCGTGCGGCTGTACCGTTCTTACGAAAGTATAGCCCTATACAATTTATTAATTTTTGTTTCTTTTTTTTGTTGAAAAAGTACTCTCCTAGTTGCATTAGTTTATACTTTATTGATATTCAATTGACTAGTTTCAACATATTCAAAGTAGATATTGAAGATAGAGAAATTTCACAGTAAATCAATATGAGAATTCAATCTTTTTTTCTTCTTCTTTTGTGGGAATGTTTCAAAGCCTTTGATCTAAAAGTAATTCAAAAAAAAATTAATTAATTACCTAATCGGGTTTAATTTAAATTAAATAGCCCAAGGTCCATCTTATGATATTTATTGAATATATATTAATTAACCCTTGACTCAAAGACCATACCCACAAGCCACTCAATTGGGCCACATGCCAATCCAAACTATTCTATTTCCAAGAGTATGTTTTATAAAGACCTCCAAGGAACTCTAGTTTTCCAATGTGGGACTAATTTCAACTCTAAAGGCTTATTTAGTACAAGGGATTGGCTTGGACAGGATTGGCCAAACTTTAATCCCATGTTTGTTTCCCATGGTTCTGATCTTAAATGGGATTAACTAATATTGGGCCCACCAAAAACACCTCCTTAGGTGTTCGTATGGAAGCCTGTGTAGAAAGGGCAGACGAATTGTCCTGAGCCCTTCGCTAGCGACATCGCATCGTAGTGCCGCTCTCCCTCAATGGTGTTTGGGGAAGGGATGTTGTGAGATGATGCTAAATTGGCTCTGGTTCGGTGGTCAGCAACTCTTCCAAGCCATGATTGTCGAACCCTGAACAACCCTAAAAAAAACTTAATTTTAAAAAATATATATATACAAAAAAATTTAGTCCTAGTCCAATCAAACATACACCAAACGCAGGACAAGTGTTATCCAACTTATGGCAGGTCAAGCCAATCCAAGACAGTCCCAATATTTAGTCCAATTCATGACAGTCCGCGTATCAAACGACATCTAACATTGCGATGCCTTGCAAAGCCAACAAAACTAAATTATGTTACTACACACATTATTTGTTGTAGAAAATTGCATGCTGAGTTGTAGTGTTCTTGGTAATTATTTCACTTTTCAAACAAAATTGGTCAAGAGTGGAAGATGACCATCTTTGCAACATACACATGTCATATATGAAATACTATCTCTAAATAGTATTTTAATCAAATTAAACAATACATAGTAGTGGAATATATGAGTATTGTATTATAGTTTTTCTAAAAATAATAAAATATGAAGGGCCCTAAAATATAGCCCTGCTTGGCTAGAGATGGAAAAATTTAGTCATACACTACTCTTTAAAAAATTAATATTTTGGAGGGCTAAATTTATAGCACTGGACTACATTTAGCCCTATAATTGGAAATGGTCTTACAACGGCATCTTCTAATTTACAGGGTGCAGCTCCTCAAACCACTAGTCAAAAATAAAAAAAGTTTGAAACCAACCAAGATCACCTAATTAGTCTGACTCTTAACTACCAAATCTATATTGTGAACTGAAGGCATCTTTGGCATTAACAAAAGCTCACAATCTGCATTATAAATCTTCTTCATTTTTGTTTTCTGAATAAGCCATCTCAAACAAGATTGCCTACGTACGATTGGAATTTCCATGGCCAACACAGTTATTCTTCTTTTTCTCTACATTCTATCATCAATTCTGTTTAATGCAAAACAAGGGCTAACCATTAAGCTCATTCACCGCGACTCCCCAGAGTCACCCTTCTACCAACCTGACCTCACACAAGCGCAAAGAACTCAAAAACTCATTCTCCTATCCAAATCTTTCATCAAACACCTAAGAAATGAACGACTGCAGGCCAATTTTAATTCCAGCGTTAAATTTGTTCATGCAAAAGTTGATTATCAAAAGGGCTCTACATTCATGGCACAAGTGAGTCAAGGATTTAACAATCTCCAACAATCACATTCCATCTGAGTGGTGCTGATCTTCTGCTGCAGTCTCAAGCTGCGTTTTATGTGGATACAATACAAGCGATGAACCCTCCAAGCAAAGAGTACTTTTGCTTGGCAATGTCTTTAGAAAGTGATGAGACAGTCATAGGTGCATACCAGCCAACACATCACCGTTTCCATATATGATCTCAACCAAAAGACATTGCGTTTTGGCCCTCGAGATTGCAGCCGCTTTCCATGAATTTTGTAGTGTCTTGTTTCTAACTAGCTAGCTAGAAGCTAACTCATAAAATAAGTTATATTTTTTCATTTAGGAACTTTTGCTAATCTTGTACATATGTCTGCATTAAATTAATAAAAAAATAATCTAAATCCAAAGAATGTGACAGTTCAATAAAAAAAATTTAATGATAATGATTAACAATTAATCTGGCCAAAACTTTGAATAAGAAAATAAAGAGTCAAACACAGCCGAAAAACAAACACACACAGTTTCGGTGGCACAACTGTTGAAGATGTATGGTAAAGAAGGCCAGCACGATCGTTTTCTCTCTTCCACGGAAAAATCGAGATTCATGTGTTTAGTTCGAAGGATCGAACATTTCAGCGGAGCCCATGTCACTTCCCTTAATATTTGGTCATTATTTATATTGAATTTTTCAATTTCTCAATTCCTCTGAAAATATCTGTTAACCCCAAAATGGTTACTCTTAACATAATCGCAGCTCATAAGCTCCCTTCACCCGCAAGCTCCTCTTTCGCTGCTCAATCTCAGAAACCCAACTTTCTTTCACTCTTCTGTACGCAAACCTTCAGCAAGCCCGACCCATCAAGGCTATTGGGCTTCTCAACCCGGAAAAAACGAAACTCGATTGTTGGGTCGGTCACAGAGGACAGAGAGGTGGTTCCATTGAAGGAAAAACATGCAGAGGACCAAGATAGCAGCTTATTGGTTAATGGGTCTGAAGAATTTGAGGCTGTTTCATCATCATCAGCCTCAAATTCTGAAGGCAGAGGAGAGGGGGATGATTTGGATAAGCTGACCAGTAGAGCTATTAATGCCTTAATTGTTCTGGGATTTGGGACCTTTGCGGTCTCTAAGTTGCTCACGATTGACCATGATTATTGGCATGTACGTGATCTCATACATATATTAGTTTCTGTTCTTTGTTTATTACGATTGTTTTTTTAATAAAATTTATGGTAGTGGTTCTGTACGTCTGATTTCATGGGTTTTGATGCTTTATGCAAATTATGCAAAAAGCTGCAGAATTTATGTCTAAGCTATACTCGGCCGAGTTTATTTTCCTTTTGTACTTTGAGCTTTGAGATGGGTATGTCTTTATTTGCTGATGATTAGCTTGAAGTTCTCATCTTTCTTTCTGGAATTAGTTGATCATTAATAATAATACTTAACCTATACTCAGTTAAGTTTCTGCTTGATTTGGAACTTGTTCTAGTAGAATGATGACTTGAACCAAAACTGAGTTCTTTCCTCCTTATTGAATGAGAATATTTTGCATGTCAAAGCTAATTTTTGAGACATTTTTCAGGGGTGGACCCTTTATGAGATACTAAGATATGTACCTGAACATAATTGGATTGCATATGAACAAGCTCTCAAAGCAAATCCTGTTTTAGCCAAAATGATGATAAGTGGGGTTGTCTATACTCTAGGAGATTGGATTGCCCAGGTAGGTCTATCTTCCAACTACATTAGATAAAGTTCATCTCACCTCAGTCATGACTTCTTTTTGTTGTTTCTAAGTTGTTCCCATTATATATGCAGTGTTATGAAGGGAAGCCTCTTCTCGAATTTGACCGGAAACGCATGTTCAGATCAGGCCTTGTTGGGTTTACTTTCCACGGATCCCTTTCTCATTATTACTACCAATTTTGTGAGGTGATGATTCTGGTGCTTATCTCTGGCTTGCTTGTTTGATTGATTTCTATGAATGGCTTAAATATTGACTGCGGTTTCCAGGCTCTTTTTCCTTTGGAGGATTGGTGGGTGGTACCTGCTAAAATAGCCTTTGACCAAACAGTGTGGGCGGCAATTTGGAACAGCATCTATTTTGTGGTTTTGGGGTTCTTGCGTTTAGAGTCCCCAACCAAGATTTTTGATGAACTGAAGGCTACATTTTGGCCTATGCTGACAGTAAGAAACTCTTCTAAATCTTTATTATCAGTTTTAAATGTCTTCTTATTGTTTTTGTTATTTAATTTTGATTATTCTGACTGGATTACACGAGTGTCTTTTGAATCAGATAGAGTTAGATTTCTGTAAAAACAGTTGAGGTTATGTTAGTGTTGACCTTATATCTGATTCAAACCCAGTTATCACAGCTTGTTTTGTTTCATATGCTGCTGAGTTTATTAATAAATATAACAGTAACAGGCATACAAAACTTCAATATGCCAGTAAAGTACAGAAATGTAACTAACAGAAAAGGAGGTTTGAAAATTGAGCTGATGTGGCCTACTGAAAGTAGCAGTTGTTTCTTTCACTTGTACTCATACGGTCATACCAGCAGAGCTTAACATGATACCTGAAAAAGCATATATGAGGATCAAGGGGGGTAATGAAAAAAGTGAATATCATTTTTCAGATTATAATGTACATTAGGAGGCTAGAATTAAAATCATAGTAGCAATTCTTATAATTCTGATATTTGATCCAAATGCTTGTTACGGTTTAAGTTTTTAGCCAATATAGGTTAGTAGGTGTGTTTTAAATTTTAAACTACTTATATCTGTGACTGGCATGACAGGCAGGATGGAAACTCTGGCCATTTGCTCATCTGGTTACCTATGGGCTGATCCCTGTTGAACAAAGGCTTCTTTGGGTGGACTGCGTGGAGCTTATTTGGGTTACTATTCTCTCAACGTAAGCCTCTGATCTTAGTTTCTTTTATATGGCAAGAATTTCTGTGTACCCCTCCCCTGGTAGAGTAAACTGTCATATTTTTAATGCCTCCTCTTTGTTCCTTTTTAGATGCGTATTACACATGGTAAGGTTACAAAGTATTAATCTAGAGGTGTCTTAATCTTCTCTCACTGTTGGAAAGTTTCTGTATAGTTATTCAAATGAGAAGTCAGAGTCCAGTATATCTGAGGCATCATCTGGAGCAGATTCTGCATCTTCGTCAAGCAATTCTCCTAAGGTATGCCATGTTACCACCGTTACCATAGGGCCTATTTGAGAATTTCAATACATGTTCCAAGATGCCTAAGGGTAACCCGCTGAATTTTGGGTCCAATGAAAAGTAAATAAAACTAATAAATTCGTAACTCTGTTCTTCTGTAAGCAGGACTAAATTATTTGGAAAACATGTTACTGAGAGGCAGTTTTCTACCGTCAACACTGTAACCACCATTTCTGCTCTATAAGTTTTTTGAAGCCAAACACTCAATACGTAAGTGTCGAAAGGGGAGATAATCATTCATTGGCTGTGCAGACCACCATCTAATAGGAAGCAGAATGAGTTAAGTAAGCTTCTAATGAAAGGCGGGAATTTCTTGGTTGCCCTGACCAAACGTATACGTTACAAAGAATTCTAGCATCATATGTGTTCTATATTTATTCTCAAATTGAATACGACCTTCAGGATGGTTTTAGCTGTGTATAATGATCGGAATAGCTGCTGCAACTCTTGTTACAGCTTTGTAGAGACTGTATACTTGTACTTGATACAGCTTTGTAACTACTTGATCTAATCTTGTTTGAAGTATGAAATGAGTGTTTATAATAAGTCAAAATCATTTGGAGCCACCTTGTTTGTTCTAATGTAGCAAATATATGGCATAGTTTTATAATGAGTTTTTAAATTGAAATTTTCTTCTATGAATCAGCCCAGTTGGCGAGGACGATGACATTGCTTTGCCCTTTGCACTTGGAGTTTGATTGAATCCATTATCTGTACTCCTATATATTTTTTAAAATAAAAAAATAGGACTTTTTTTTTAATTTTTCAAAAAGCCCAATGTGTATATAATCCTCGAAAGCCTATATACTTGGTCATAATTTAAAAAAAGGCCCATTTACTTTGTTGCATATCACATCTATGGCACGTGACCTCAGAACATTACAAAGCGCGCGGGATTCAACCGCCGACAACCAACGTCCTCAAGCTGGAAATTTCAGGAAATTACACAACGAGCTCCAGATCTGAAATATCTGTTGCACCTGGATCCTGGAACCCCCATTAGATCCAAAACCACCTGCAACTGGGCTTCAAACAACAATGGCGAAAGTGGAAGAGGTGCACCAAGAGTCAAATGTCAACAACATCGTGAAGCAGAAAAAGAAGAGGAACCATGGCTCAACCGAGTTCTTCGTCATCGTGGATTACGTTTTCCTCTCGATCTTCTTTGCGTTCCTCTGCTTCATCATCTTCAAGATTGTACTCGGCACCACATCCGATTCCTTTTCACTCTAGAGACCGACATTCTTTTCAATCAGGTTGACCCGCCACCCCCTCTTCTCCATTTCCTTTATGGGTTTTTTTTTTAATGCAATTGATGTAATGGATTCACTTTGTTCTTTGTTCTTTGTTGATTTTTGTGGGTCCAATCAGTTTTTTCCTTGATTTGGGTTTGAAATTTTTTCTGATAATCAATTGAGTGAGAAGCTAATACGTAGCTTAATTATGCTACATGTATATGAATATAGGGATTAGGCTCTTTGTGTTTTAAGAATTTGTATTTCGATGGAATATTATTGTTTTAGATTTATGTAGAGGAATGAGTAGGTCCTTGAATTGAATGCATGGGACAATGAAGGTTAGCCCACCCTAAAATGAATTTGTGTACAGTGGAATTGCATTTTGTTCTCATTTGGGTAGTTGAATT
Source organism: Prunus fruticosa (assembly GCA_018703695.1). Taxonomy (NCBI): domain Eukaryota; kingdom Viridiplantae; phylum Streptophyta; class Magnoliopsida; order Rosales; family Rosaceae; genus Prunus; species Prunus fruticosa. Next base: position 32,994,750 of record CM031919.1, read on the forward strand.
CATGGCATGTTCAATGTGAAAATTCTGTGGTTGGTGGTGGTATTTATTCTAGGAAAAGTACTAGGCCTATTTGTCCCAATCAGCTTCCTCTCTTTCCTTTTCATTGTGGGTTAGATGTAGTGAGTTTATGCACATGTTGCTAGCAATCCAAGTAAATGTTGAAATTGACAATTCTTAGATTTCCTGAAGACAGAGAAATTCAGATTGATAGATTCATGTGAACTATTCAAATAGAGGAGCTGGCCCTATAGACCAGTTCTTTCTACTGGTCACTTCCCTCATTACATTGCTAGGATTACAATTAACTTCCAGAAAATTGCAACCAATAAATTAATCAATGTTTTCAGTCAATTGGATTGTTGCTATATCTTAGCCGGTGTTTGTTTTGCTTCTGAATTTTCAGTAGAATGTTGTCGAAAATTCGTAATGTGAAATCAGTAAAATGAACATTGCTTATGGTGCTAACTTAAAGCATGTGAACGTTTCAGTTTAGGAGTTCATAATATTTTAGACATCTTGAGGTGACTCATTCTGGAGAGAGCATGAGTATTGACCAGTGTCTACAAGTTGTTCTTGTCTTTGCAGCTCTTTTCTTTAATGACAAATCTGGGATTATGTGACAGGTATAAGTGCAAGCTTGAAGACCTAACCGGGCGTTGACTTGGTCAGATTCAGATTCTGCGATCTCAAATTCGTGACGTTTCTTGGAATCGAAAAATCATGTGCCCTTTTGATCAAATGTGATTTAGAAACAATTGCTTTTTATGGCCTGTAATTCTGGGAACATACATATACATACTGAAGTGGATCATATCAGTGTAATATGAATGTTAATCTCTACGAATTGGTATCATGTACTATTCATATATGAACTTGGTTGATGGATTATGCCTTTCTTTTTCTTCTTCAGATCAGGATGGTATTTGTCAATTGTTTTCATGCCAAGTTGAACTTAAGAAGTGGTGTGTATATAATCTTCATTGATGGCACACCTAACCATCCATGAATTAATTTGATGACATTTTTGCAAGCTTTGACTTTGTTGAGAAACCTTGATATCGACTAATAGCATTGTAATTCCCGACAAATTAATAGGCAAATAGCAAACTTGAAATCAATCAAACAGTCCATTCGAATTAATGTCATTTTTGTTTTAAGATTAGGTCCAGTCGATTCTTCTATTAGGTCCGCCTCATAAAAATATTTGCCTACCACAAAATATTTGTCTAGTCCTTTATGTTTATATGTCTACTCCTGACACATGCTATGTAAAATGAAAATGAAGATGTAGATGTAGAGCACACACAAAACATGGCTAAAGAGTGCACAGAAAAGCAAGAACTGAAATAACTGCTACTGATAATTCATTGATTCTAATTAAACAACGAAAGCACTTTAACAAAAGCTGCTTTATTTCAAAGCCAGAAAGCACCGCCCTGATCTCTCACTGCAATGCCAAGTGAGATACACACCCATCTAGCTCTCTTAGCCCAAACAAAACCAAAGACAGAAGAACAGAAACACAGAAATCTAGCACACTAGCTAGTTGAATGATACAGATCATGATCTAGCATACTTATTCAAAGGTCCTCATGCTCAAACAAATTCAGGGACTGGTGGGGGTTGCTGGGGCATTCCCAGCACCATTGCTAGGGGTTGGAACCTCGTAACCCGGGTTTGGGACGAATGTATCGTCGCCACCGGGAACATAGTCATGACCAGTACTTGGCGTTTCTCCACTTCCACTACCACTTCCACCGGTGCTGCCGGTGCTGCCGTTGTCGGGGAATGGAGTCTGAGGTACAACATTATGCAGTGGTGGGAACATCACACGCCCAATGCCTGGAATGAGATAGCTGCCATCATGGCCAAAAAACCACTCAGGTTGTTTCTTGTCATCTTTGGTTGGGACACTTCGTCCTGCAACTGCTTGCCCTGTTATTGCAAGAAGGACAACAAGAATGGAGATGAGAGGCAGAAATGAAGAACGGGTTTTGTCAGCCATTATCAGAGAAATGTTACACGAACAGAGAGAGAGAGAGAGGAGAAGATAGTTCTTGCTGAAGTTGGTTTGGTGATGGAGAATGTAGGAAAAGAAGGGCTCTTCTTATAGTTGAGGATTTTTAGCAAGTTGGGTGAACATTTGGCGGTGAGTTAAGAGACTGTGCGCCTCTAGAAGCCATGGATAGACAGAGAAGAGATATCCAAATGCATACGTGCATGGAGAGAGACAGGCAAAAAAAAAAGAGAGTGATGAGTTGGGTTTCTTCTAGTTCGATAATTTTGATGCACTTGAAGGATAAAAAAGACAGTGGGGTCTTGTCTTGGCGTGTACTTCATAGCTATTAAAATCTACCTATATGCACCAGCAACTCTTGCGGCCATTAATGCAGGCATTATATGCTACTGGTTTGTTAGATGTGCGGCTCTACCATCACATTCCTCTGTGAATGTGAATGAGAGTAGTTTACTATTAATTTCTGGTTCCTTTCTGGTCCTTCATCTTCTTTACTATTTGGTCACCTGAGCTCTTGTGGAAAAGATCTTATTGTGAATGCTAATTATTTTACTGCTGCCAACTTTAAGAGAAGTGCACTTCCAGCTATGAAGGTGCCTGCAATGTAGATTCTCAAATTTATGGCTTCATTCCATATTTTGCACAAGTACTTTTTTTTAAATTTTCTTTCTGGTTTGGGTTTCGCCACCCTGACAAGTTATTTAATATGGGTTCCACATTCCAATTTCCACTGACTTATTGTTCACCTGCCATTTTATTGGCTCTCGTTCTTTCTTTCTTCTTTTTTTTTTTTTTTTTTTTTTTCTTACCACATAAATCCACAGAGTTAAAGCCATCCATTTAGAGAGCGGAAAAAAATGTGTTTCTGGTACCAGTAGTTTTCCTTTACCAATTATCCATCTTCAGCCCACCGAATACCGCTGGATATAGTTCGGGAGCTTCAATGAGTGGTTTCAATCCAACAGTCCAATAATAACTTTACATTGGATCGTCCGATAATAACTTTACATTAAAAACCCCTTCATTATAACCCCTCATTCTAGACTCCCTAATATAGTTCTAGCTAACTCTTGTTCACAATTAACTTCACATTGTCTGAAAATTGTTTTGTCTAACCTACAATTATATAGCTTCATTCAGGATGCGTATCTTGTTCTAGGCAGCAACAGCTTTAGTAGACTATTCAACTTGGTAAAGCGTCGGGTGTGACTAAATTGGAGCTTGACTAAACAATTTACATAAAACTTAGAAAGACAGAGATAGCTATATTGCCTCAGTTACCTGAAGAGAATTGTTCCCTGACTTTTTGTTCCTCCAACAAAATGCTGAGGAAATGGCAATCCAGAAAGATTATCTTTCGTTTGGATTTTAAAGAGTCAAAAAAATATCCCATAGTACAACAAACGCTAGCCCATTTCATTTATACTTGAATCACAAAATCTAAGGCCTTTCCTCTGAAAATCTTGGAAGTTGAACAAGAGAGTTCACACGCGTGACACCTTCCAAACCTGACCAGTTCTGGTCTTCAGCTGCCATTGTTTCTTCATTCCCTTCAATCTCAACTGGTAGTCGTCCATAAGTATCGCTTTCATCAGATGATCTTACTGTGAAATTCCTCTGCAGAGATGGCTCTGACTTCTGGCCATCATCTGATTCAACTGCATTTCCGGAGTGATTGCTCTGAAGTGTTGCAGATGAAAAGCCTTGTTCCTCATAATCAGATTCAGAGTCCATTTTCCCATCCAAAAACAAGCAAACGACTGCACAGTCATCCATCTTTGAAGTCGGGTATTTGAGTTTCCATTCACGAGCAGCTGAGTCAACCACAATCCTTGCTGCTGATGCCCGGCTCGGGGATGAGGAAACTATCTCAACAACCTCTTCATTACTTAAGACATCCCAAACCTGTAACATTTACAAATTAAAATTCTTTAACATCTAATGCCCCTTTACGCTTTCTTACAAGTCGCAGAGCCTAAAAGTAAAGGCATAACAAGGTTATAAGTTATAATATTTTTCGGGTTCTCCATCAAAGTCTCCCTAAAGACCCATTCATCTCTAAGAAAAATCATATTCTCTGAAAGAATGTAACAAATTTGCATGTAAAAGACCCAGTTCTACTTCTTATGGGCATTTCACAAATATAATAAAAACAAAATAGGGAAAAAAATTTAATGGAGGGATTCAACAAAACATAAATATACATATCACCATCTCCTAAAAAAATATGGAGTTAAAAACTGCTGACTGGAAAAATTTGAGTGATTCAATATATCAATAGCCAAGTGCCACCACTAGCTATGCAGCAGTCATTTAAATGTCAATCATGCTATCTCGGGTTTTCCTGGGTTTCTGTATAACTCTGAGGGGCTTACAGTTCCCATTGGACCAACAGAGAAACAGGACATTAATAAGCAGAGCAAACTTCCCATTTCATGGCCTGCTTGTGTGGAAGGTATAGGAGATAATGCAGCCCTCATTAAACTATAAAGTATACATTCAAGTAGCAAGATCATGCCAGATCTTAGCACTCGTTTGTCGCTGATGTTTTAAGAATCCAGATGCTCAGGACTTTCTTACTGGTATTTACATCTCATGAGATCTATCGTCTATTCCACTATCATGTTTGGTGATTATCCAAATTGTTTGTAGTTCATTACTTCATAGTTGGTTCCTGGCAGCTGTCTTGTGCAACAAACGGATTTTCCTCGTTGTTGTATGATTATTATGTTACTTTTTTAAGTAATTTATGCAGTTTATAAAACACGGTCCATACGGGATCAGCTAATTAAAAAATGAGGTTTTCAAAGCTGAAAGTTTTACCCCATCTGAGGCAAGAACGATGAACTGATCTCTCTCAGTAAGTATCCGGTGTGAGAACTCTGGTATAGAGATCACTCCATAATCCTTTAAACAGAAATCACCAAAGGCTCGAGCCATTGCTAACCCAGGGGCATCATCAAACGGCAACCATACTCGAGACACTTCAGGCTCATCTTGCAAAGCAAATACCCTACCCTTGCACCGTTTAATTCTTTCAGCTTCCCCTATGACATTTACAATGCATCAACCAAGTAAGGTTCATACAACAAGCAGGCAGCCAAAACATTGATGAAAAAAACGATAATAATATCACTCATACTTGGCAGATCAGGCTTTAAATCAACAGTTAATTGGATTGCCACCATGGAATCACTACTGTCCTTTGATCCCAGGATTGCTCGGGAATCCCCAATATAACCCATGAAAAGATTTGAACCCTGGAAAGAGGATCAATCAATAACAGAGCAAACTAAATGGAAAATAAAGAAGAGCATAGAAGGTGCTTGCTGCCATACCTGTTTGACTAGAGTGACAGCAGTGCTACCACTGCAGAAGCAGTCCAAATTAGGATGGGACCTCAGCTCCTTGTCCATGGCCTTGTATGACTTCAGGAAAGCCTCTCTCCATGTTACATTTAATTTTTCCTCAGCTGAAGCATCCTTCTCAGAATCTCCACCATCTGATCTTTTTAGGTTCCCTTTGAAACATGTTTTACTGGACCCATTTAACCTTGATTGATAAGAATGCAAGAAGGATAGCAGCTTTACTGGCAATGCATCCCTCACTTTGCGTGCAACAAGATGACCATGTGGACCATGGCCGTCAAACACGCCACAAAATATCGCATCTTCTGACATGAAATCCTTCAAAAGAAAATAAAATCAAGAGTTCAGAAATTATCCTACCAACATGTTCAAACATTATTCCCACTGTACAGAAGAAACTTACTTCCCACACAACCATGGCATCCTGGTTTATGCCTTTGCGACCCTGCTGTGTAAATATGCAAGAAGCTCGGCTCTTTCCATTGGTAAAAATGCGGTTGGGAATGGAGTGTAAAGTCTGGAGAGTATATACATGGTCAGAGAATGTCTTCTTCGTTCTCTTTTGCCCACAAAATCCGATCCCCAAGAATGAGTGAGCAACTGTCTCTCCATTGCTCCTGCTACTACGAGTACTCCGACTACTAGTCGAAACGCAAGCCCCCATCTGCTCAGCTCCACAAAGAAGACATCTGAAGTAGTAAAGGATAAAATTCTTCCTTTTGCCAAACAGATCTCACATGAAATTCTGAGTTTGCTCAAATGGTCAACCGAGCAATAGACTATCCAAATACCAAAGATTCCAACACATCAAACCACAAGCCACTTTACAAGTCCATATAGAAAAATGAGGTCATTTTATCTTGGTCAAATGTATTCCGTGGTTCGATAGCAAAACCAGCTGAGGAAAACGAGAAGACACTAGTTAATGAATTGTTTAGTCTCTGGTTACACAGAATGCAAAAATGGCTGCATGTAAAGAAACTGAAATGAATTAAAAAAAACAATTCCATGTGAACAAGGAATAGAATATACTTAAAAAGGCTGTCCTGATCCCTTGCCCTTCATGAGGACTCAGAGTGATACAAACCAAGTGGTAAGATTTTCAGCAATTTGAGTCACATAAAGACCTTACAAAATAGAAGCCAATGAAGACAGAAAAAAACAGAAAATCTGCCCTGTATTCAGTGACTATGAGATTCAGACCCAAAAAACCAAGGGGATTAACCATGAATTTCTCGTTGTCTTTTCCTCCTATGCCGAACCCATCATCATTCAATAATTTACGAAAAATAAATACATGTCACCTAAAACACATGTGAACTCTTAATAAAGCAAAACAAAACAAAACTACGGCGAAAGGAATTTCCAAAGACACAGCCCAACAAGCAGTGCATAGAGATGCAAAAACAAGAAGAAGAATGAGACTTTCCAAAATCTTGCCTTCTCCTCACCTTAACTAGAAACCAGTAGCACGAACAAAACAAACTCAGAGAAACCCAATTTTGATAAGGTTGCTCACAAAGACACGGTACAGGAATCTTAAGAAACCCAGAAAGACATACTCTTGACAGCTTGGAATGTTATGTAGAATATTTTTTCTTTCTTTTTTTTTATCCGCTTTCACAGTAACCAAACAGATCATAGAGTTCGGTCAACGGAGTGTTTCGGAGAGAGAGAGAGAAAGAGACGGAGGGTAAAAAGCAATAATGAAATTTGTACGAAACTGTTGCTTTCCCACCAGAGAGAAATCCGAGAAGAGATAAAGCAAATCGGAAAAGCAGGAAAAAGACGAAAGGAATGATTTTTTTTTTTTGTCAAAAACATAATCATGTAAAAATTACGTATTTATCATACAAAGAAAAAAAAAGCATAAACAGGATTAAACCTGGTTACTGAGAAAACGCCAAAGAAAGACTACAACTTTTGAGCAGAAAAGATCTCTAAAATATTACAGGATCATCAAAAAGAGCAAACAAAAAGTAAAAAACATAAGTTGCTAGGAAAATGCAGGAAAAGAGAATGATTTTAGTTAAACTAGAAATCTGAAAACTTTTTTGAATAAGACCTGAGTAGACAGAGACATTAACTTGACTGAGCCTGCTACACCAGGCTAGTTAAGCTGAAATTTTCGATCTTTACAAAGAAAAGCGGCAGAAAACATGAAATTTAGGATGTTTAACTCTCTCTCTCTCTCTCTCTCTCTGAGTTTTCCCAGCTACCAACTGAGCTCCACACCCAAAAGATAAAGTAAAAGATCAGTATGTGGAGAGATGGAGAAGTTGTACACACAGATCTTCCATTGCTCTTTGTTTGTAACTCTAAATCACTAGTAAGTTCAACTCAAATCAAGAGTGCAACAGTCCAAGAGTTCTATAGATAAAGAAAAAGAAAACACAAACAAAGAAGAGCATCATTGATCAAAGAACTTAGTAATGTAACAAACAAAGCACTAAAAATTGGAGTAAAAGTAGAAACTTTAAGAAAAGGGTATTAAGTGTTCATTGAGTACATAGGATCCATTACCTTCTTCTGCAATTTTTTATGGCAAGATTTGAGTTTTGGGATCAGAGTGAAGGAAACAGAAAAGAACAGAAAGAGAGATATTAATATGGTGGAGGGGAGGGAGGGTGGTGCATTAATTGCAAAAGCAGGGCAGGACAGAGTAGAAACTAGAGAGAGAGAGAGAGAGAGAGAGAGAGCAGTTACTGTGGAGTAGCCGTGCACTCCCGGCTGAAATGATGATTGAAAAATCAATCTCATGATGCAACTTACACTGTTCATTACACTCACCTTATGGCTCGCCCAATCCTTATCCCATTTTCTTTCCCTTTCTTTCCTTTTCTTCTCATTTTCCTACCTATGATCGAAATTACATTTCTACACTCTTTGTTACATCAATTGGAAAAGGTCCTAATATGAGTTTACGAACATGTTTCTTTCCCTTTCATATATTCATTGTTTCCTGAGTTGTGTTACAACTAATTGCTCGTTTAGGCAATCATACAACACTCATATTTGATTTGCTAGTATGTTATTTTTTTGAAAGTAAAAATAGCATAAACTACTTTAAATTAATTTAATTAAAAATGAGAATGATTTGAAACTTCGATGCAAAAAGAGGGACTTATTATTTTGGCCAACTAAAATAATTCATATTTTTAAAAATAAGTCATCTTTGTTTAGCATGGTTTTGTCATTTCATCGTTGTTTAGTATGGTATTGTCATTCAGGCTCATATGCACTATTTACTAACAGTAAAAAAAAGAATTACATGATTTACTGACCATGGCGTTAATGGAGATGAAGAAGAAGAGTGTGAAAACTTGAAACCAGAAACTGGTGCTGCTCGAAATTAAAAGACAGAAAAGCACGCCAAACTGACACAAACTCGGGACACGTGACGTGGCTGAATGTCCCGCCCTCAACTCAAAGTAAACAAAAAGTTGACAACGTGCCAACTCTCCTCTCCTCTCCTCTCCTCTCTCTTGCTCCCGTCCGTGTTAGCTTTGCTGTCGACGACCTTCTTTTTCCTTTATTTATTTTCTCTTTATTTTTATATCTTTTTATAGAGATCAATTGTATGATTTAAATGGGAGGGAGGGAAAAAGAGATGGGCCTAGGCAATGGCAAATTGGCAAATATGAAAGCAACCCAACTTAAAAACTTTTAAAAGGGTGACAGTCTGACAGATTACTTGAAAGCTTTTTAGGGTTCCCCTAAACCCAAATCATGGCATGAGATTAGGCTTTCTACCAAACTTGTCTATTACTTAAACTCCTTTGCAGTTGTCTCAATATGATATTGAAGATAGGATAAGCATAATTTTCGAAAATGATGGTACCTAAACCATTATTGTGAGTTTGTGACCCACTTATGGTGTTGATTTACGGTTCTTAATTTTATATAATGAACTTTTATCACAAATGAAATCTTCGCTTAGGGTTTGGATTCAATTCTTGTCCACGAGGAAAACTTGCATCTAACATGTTTCGTAGCTCTATGTCTGCAATTTAAACTTAAAAACTTAACCACAAACCTTGAAGTAGCATATATCAATATGCAAGTTGCAAGGCAAGCATTGAAGAGAAATGAGAGAGAGAGAGAGACCCTCTGGATTTGTGAGTCTGTGACCCAACCAAATTTTGTGCCACTTAATTGTGAAGAGCTGGAACTGCTCTAGACCTAGATCATGTGGGACTGAAAAAGGAATAAAGGGCAACCCAGCTCAAAAGTAATTTGCCTTTTTTTTCTTCTCATTTCTTCTCATTTTCTGTACAAAAATAATATCAAAATGTGCTGATATACATTTTCATATATCAGTTGTGTTCATAGAAAGCATTGTGTAATGATCAGTCGTATCAAATTCTGCGTAAACACCTCTAAATATTTTTCAAAAATGTACCTCCACATATTTTAGAAATTTATCATATTTTTTTTTTTTTGGATAAATGATAGGAACACGTTACATTCACATGGGACATGACTGAATTCACACTCCATCTTTATTCTGAAAATCAGGTCATGTCTCTAAATCCAAAAGATTTTTTTTCTTTTTCTTTTTTTATTTTCTGATAATCTATATCCAGAAGGCATTGACCAATCAACATGGGTTTACATTTGTTTTTGTATCCAAAATTAGGGCTCGTCAATGGGCCGCCCGGCTTAAATTTAATGCGCCCTAGCCGGGCCGAGCTTCAAAGAGAAGAGAGAAAATAACGAGTAGGGCCAAATTTGATTTTTTTAGAAAATTCAAAGCTCAGGCCCGACTCATGGGCCGGGCTAAGTCCAGCGACCAGGCCAAAATGGGCCTACTTCATTCAAAAAGAAGAAGAAGAAGAAGAAGAGAAGAAAGAAACAATGTGTCATTCAAAAAGAGGCACTCAACTGCATCATAATTAGACCATAACACATTTTAAGAAATAATTTTAAAAAATAATAAGTATCAAAAAAAAAAAAAAAATTTAAGAATGGTATGAATAAATATACAAATGCTTGGTTATGGGTTCAAGAAAAGCATGATTATATTTGGTGGTATGATTATGTTTGTTGATATGATATGTTGTTCGTCTTATTCTTGATATATATAATTGTTGTATTAATAATTGACACAAATTAATGTGCTAATCATCCAATTTAAAGTAGGAATGAGTAAAGAAAAGTAATTGAAATGAAACAAAACAAGAAACACAAAATAAACACAAACAACAATTTCTATCACTCCTTTATCACCATTGTATTGTCACTGGTCATCACTATGGTAGAACAAGTTTATCACGTTTTAGGCAGAGACGAATTATGAACTTTCTCTGTTTTTCAGTTTTGACATCTGTCCAGTTTTTAATTTATAACTTTTCAACCGTTTATGCAAATTTTGTGTTCTTTATATGGTTGGATTAGGATAGAAAAATGAAGAACACTACTCGGACCAAATTTAAAAAATGGATACAAAAATGCGCAGAATTTAGTGAAAACAAAAAAAATGAAAGAAGGGGGTTTGTGATTCAAGTGATATAAACCTAATCTTAAACCCTTATTTACACATAATTATATATGTATGCGGGCCTAACGGGCCGAGCTTTCTTGGGCTTAATCAAGCTGGGTCTATGGGCTAGGCTGAGCTTCAGACACCCAAGCCCAAACCTAGCCCAATCCAATATGAGCCGGGCCATCCTAAAGCCCATAAAGGGCTATTTCTCGATGGCCGAGCAAGCCCCCATCGGCCCATGAGCCCACGGGGCAAATGATGAGGCCTATCCAAAATACGAAAATAATATTGAAGAAGTATAATAATAAAATAAACGAGATGAAAAAGTTGAATAAATATAGGTTTATAGTTTAATTTATTTTCTTAAATCAAAAGGCCTCTTTCCTTTTTGTGGTTCTGTTTGTTTTGCCTTCGGGTTGGTTTATGGTTGCAGTTTGGTGGTGTTTATGTTTTTTTGGGGGGTTTTGCTGCTATTGTTTTTAATTTGGTTAGTTTTCGTCAATGTTAGTTTTGTTTATTTGTTGATATCATTATTTGAGGCAGTCTGTTGCTCATGTTTATCTTCGAAATTGCAAATTAAATTTGTGCTTTCTTACTGAGTTGCTTGTATTGTCATATTTGTGCCTATTCTCTTTCAGTGAATTTTAGTAATGAAATTTCATCCTTTGATAAATATATATATATATATATATATAATATGTTCTAACTTTTTTATGCTTTCCTTTAGCCTTTTCCCTTCTTCCTGTTGTTTCATAATTTATCAGTAGAAAGAATACAAATATATTTATTTATATATCCTTTCCACAAACTTTCAAGTCATGGCTTTACTGCTGCTCTTTATCTTTACAACAAATATCCTAAAAACAATTCTAAAAATGTAGGCCCTTATCTCAACGTCGTTATGTTCTACCTGTCTACTGAATTTTATTGTCCACACATAATTATTTTTTTAATGACAAATGATTATTTGGTCATGATTAAGGATCATAACCATATGGACTGACCATACAAAAAATTATAATAATTCTCATTTGATGCTCTAATTGGTAATTACCACTCTTAATATTCATTTACACACATGTCCCTCGGATTCTTTTTAATTTATTTTCCATTCTTTTTATGATTTCAAAATGGAATTTAATGACAAAAAAATGAAAAGAGAAATGTATATTTTTATATGGAATTTTACATTGATTACTTCGTATTTTTAGTCAAAAAGTTGGAGACACCTTCCTTTTTAAATATATGGATGGGTACAAGATAGAATGATGAAAAGGGGTAGCACAAATGTTACCCTTAGCTTCTTTATGAAGTAACAAGTATGTACCCCAATACCTTTTTGCATCAATCTTATATTTTAAAACAATAAAGATAAAAACTGAGTGGGCTTCATATATATTATATGATATGCAAACTATACCATTAAAAAATATATATATTTGGAACTAAACCCGAGGTTGAGTTGCTGGATCAATATTGCCCAAGTAAATAAAGTTGGAAAGTAAAATTAGGCAAGCACCTGCCAGTGAAATGAATCATTTGAGGAACAAAACAGGGGCTGTAATTTCCTTTTTGTGCTACGAGAGTAGAATGCATGTTCTCTAAAAAGCTTTTTCTTGGACTGAGGGATTGGTGGGTAGAATAAGTAGTATAATTGGATTAGCTTAATCCAATACCATGTTTGATGCTAAAAAATGAATGTAGATAGGATAAAGGACAATCCTTCCGTAATTATATTATGTGCATTTTTGTATGATAATTTAGGGCCGTTTGGTAATGTTTTAAGAGATTTTTTTTCATTTTCAAAGAACAAAAAATACTGAGAATGTTTTCATAAAATGAAAATAAGTTCATGTGTACTTATAGAAAACAGAAAAATGTTATTTTCATTTTCATGGGAAACATTTTTATAAAAATAACTCACATATTATTATTTCAAATTGTACTACCAGACACGTTTTTATTGTTTTTATTTTCTGAAGATGTTTTCTAATTAATCTACCATATGCATTTTCATTTCCTAAAAATGCAAATTCGTTTTCTTGTTTTCATTTTCTAAAAATATTCTAAGAAAACATTCTCCAAAAACGTTAACAGACAAGCTCTCTTTAAAAAAAATGGGATACATAATTATACTACTCCAACCCCTTTGACCTTGAACTCAAGATTCGAGAGCCACAACACAAACTCAGGACAATAGTGCCAATGAAAGATATTTATCATTTCCAATCATACCTCCTAATCCAATTCAATCTTAGTCACTAAACATGGCCGTATGGATGAATTTGAATTTGGATTTGGAGAACTTGTATTTGAATATAAATGTGTATATATATATATATTTTCATATAAACTAAACAATAAGCACAGTTTACAAGCAAATGGGGAGGCATACCAGACTAACTATGAGAACAAATCATGTTGTGTAATAGGAGAAAAGTGCGAGCTAATATGCTGAATATATTAACCATCCAAGTTCCTGAACAAAGCTACAATAGCAGTCTGAATAAACAAGGACAACATGGACAGAGTTGGCAGACCACCAGCTCAAACAAAAGAATCTGGACTTGGATTTTACAAGTTAGAGAACTCTTTTTGGTCGTACAAGTTAGAAAACTTAGGAATCTCAAATTATTACAACCAATGCCAATGGGGATTTATAAATCAGTAGTCTAATGTTTGAATTATGGCATCTTGTTAGTGTGTCTGAGAAATTCTCCTTTTCCTTGTAATTTAGACTATCGCTTATATTTTTTTGAGGAAAAAACTTTATTAAAATGAATTGGAACATTACATGGATGATGAAGTATCCTGAGGATTAAAATTCTCGTTGGACCCAAGTTTATTACCAATATAGGCATATAGCCTGGGGTCTTTTTTTCTCAAGGACATTTAAGTTCATTTAGGCCCAAAGCTTTTGTAGCTTCCCTTTGGGTTGTTCTTTAGTTTCTTCATGCTCCTACCCAAGTCTCCAAACCAAGATTGTTGTCCTTCCATAAAATTTTGTGTTCTTAGTTTTGCTGTTTTAAATGCAGCCAGTCAAGGAAGGCCTCACAAACTTCAAGTAGCTTCAACCTAATTAAGAACACACACACACCCCAAGCAGATCTATATCTAGGATCTCATTGGGTCACCTCTCATCCATAAGACCAAAAACTAAGATAAGGTGATAAGCACACGTGGCACAAACCCAATTACTGCTCTACTCCTACAAACACAAAACTCTCTCTCCTCCCAATCCTCTCTCCCTACACTCCCTCAACTTACCAAACCATGGCCTCACCCACACTCCTAACTCCCACCTCTAAACTCAAATCCCTCCCTCCTATCAAGGCCACCAAACCCACCACCGCCGCCTCCACCACAACCACAATCCCACAACCCCGCCGTCGCGAATTCTTATCTTTCGCGGCGGCGGCAGCAGCAAGTCTGTCGTCACCAGCATGGCTCTTCCCACTGACACCATCCGCACTTGCGGCTTCGGATGAAGAGTACGTTAAAGAAACAGAGGAGGTGATCAACAAGGTGAGAAACACCATTAACATGGACAGGAACGATCCCAATGTGGCTTCTGCTGTGGCTGAGCTCAGAGAGACATCAAATTCTTGGGTGGCTAAGTACAGGCGGGAGAAGACTCTGCTTAGCAGGGTCTCTTTCAGAGACATGTATTCGGCAATCAATGCAGTGTCAGGGCATTATGTTAGTTTTGGACCAACAGCTCCACTTCCGGCAAAGAGAAAGGCGAGGATTTTGGAAGAGGTGGAAACTGCAGAGAAGGCCTTATTAAGAGGCAGGTAAATTCAAAAACTAAAAACGAAAAAGGGAATATTGATCAGTACTCATGGAGAGAGGAGCATTTTTTTTCTTCTTATTGTTTGTTTTTTTTTTGTATTATTAATATAATTAGTATTTTGAACTGTTGCATTTTTTTAATTTTGTTTGGTAATTATGAGGTTAATTGTGAGGTTACAGAGTGAGATTAATGGTGGGGTTTTTATCATCATGAAAACCCTGTTTGATACATTTACTACATTCATATCCTCAATTAACAGTGTTATATATATGTGAGTATATTTAGATTCTGAATTGTCAATTGCATTATATAAAAAAAAATTAATTGTCCATTGCTAACCTCAAATTGAACTCCCCTGTTACCCATTGCTCAGTTTATAAAACTTTCGTAGCTGAAAAAAGCTCATTGCTACCTCACTGCGCTGAAAAGTTATGTGCATTGTATGTCATGGCTTGGAAAGATTCAACAACAAAAAAGAGGTTGCAAAATATAACCTTAAGAAAATAAAATTCATATAAATAAATAAATAAGCTAATGATTTTGTCACATTTAGGAAAAAGAGGGAGTTCTCTCACACTCAACCTACCAAAGTGTAACGGTTTAGTATGTTGTGAATTTGGTTTGCAAATTGTTCGGTTTTTGGGCCTCATTTGCCCAACAGGAGATTACAATCTCTCACTATATCCTTAGAGGCCCGTTATTGGGGGTAATTGCTAGTATCGATCCATTCAAAATGTTCAGCACCTTTAGTGGAGGCCCAAAATGTAATTCAATTTGGTACCTTTTATTTTTTAGGTTAATCGTTTTATTAGTCCATGAACTTAGACCTATTTGCATTTGAGTACTTCAATTTTCAAAATGGTTCCCGTGGTCCTTTAACTTCACTTTTCGTTAGGACAAATAGTCCTTCTGTCAATTTTGTTAACTTTTTCTGTTAAATGCAGGGGCAAAATGAGATTTTTATATTAAAACAAAAACAATGAATAAAAAATTATATCTTTAAAATAACAATAAAAGAAAATCAAATAAAAAACCAACAACAAAAAAAGAAAAATTAAGTTTAGGGGGAGTAGAAATCGGGATAGAGGGGGAGAGAGAGAGTTTAATTATAATTTTTTATTCATATTTTAATCAATTTTAATACAAATATACCATTTTGCCCCTGTATTTAACAGAAAAATTAACAAAATTAACGGCAGGGCCATTTGTCCTAACAAAATTGAAGTTGAAGGACCATGAACCATTTCTGGAAATTGAGGTCCTCAAATACAAATCGAAGTCTAAGTTTAGAAACTAATAAAACAATTAACCCTTTTTTTTTTTCCTGCTATTGTTGGACAAACAAAAGTGCGTAACATGTCTCCATTCTGTTGCAAATACGTGGTAAGACTTACAGAGAAGTCAACGAATATTTAGACGCAACCTTTGGGGTGGAAAGCTTCAAGCATAGTGGTTGCGGTAGAGAAATTTCTAAAGGGTGTGAATGGCTAGGTGAAGTGCACAAATTAAACAATATCTACTTGCATATGGGCGGCTAATATATATATGAATAGTAAGAAGATGGTTATTACTTAGCACATTACTTAATTGGGTATAATTGTTGGGCCTTGACAAAGACTGAGAGCAATAGTTTTACTCAATGGGCATGTAGTTTTTAGCAATTGCACTTAAAGAGAACATTGTAGTGATGGTGAAGAAGCAATTTGCTTGCTGGCATGGCCTATCTATCCTCGACCACAAGCAATTTGGTGACGTTCTCTCTCTCTCTCTCTCTCTCTCTCTCTCTCTCTCTCTCTCTCTCTCTCTCTCTCTCTCTCTCTCTCCAAAGAGACTGGATTAATCAATTAAGGGAAGTAATTAGGTTTGGTGGTCTTTCCTTGTTAACAATTTGCTTAGCTTCTAGTCTTTGTATTCTAAACTCAACATGGCCATGCACATTAAGCCGAGTCTCAATTAATTAACAGCACGAATTTAAAACCGTTAAACATTTCATAATTGTATTTTGATTACATTATCCAATATTTATTCAATAGTTAACTTTACCTACAGCGTAACACATGTCAGAGCTTTTTTAAGAGTCAAACAATGCCTTAGCTTGTACCCAAGTGATAGAATAGCGTTGATACTCTTGCTTCCTTTAGCTTCACGGAACTAAGAGATCAGGCAGATGAAGTTAAAGATAAAGACCTAATAATCTGGACCAGATCCATGATGTATGTGAATCTAGAAATTTAGATTAGATAAACCCTAATTGACTTCTACATAGACTTTTACTTCATCAAACGCTGGAGGCCGCCTGCATATAGTCGGCTTCACGCATTGCATATATGCCTAACGGTTTCGTTAGTCCATGCACATAATTACAAAATATAAAAACCCATTTGATACATTCCAAAAACTATGGGCATGTTTAAACTTAGCCACTGGAAAACAAAATGCTATCTTCATTTTCCACGGAACATACTCATTTCACAAATTTGACAATTAAGAAATGCTAAAAGTGGGTGGGACTAGACTATTTTGGACTTGTCCGACTTTAACAATTACTTGGGCTGCATGGCTAGTTTGGGGAATTAGGAAGGGATGCTTAAATGGTTTTCAGAGTGAGAGAGGGACAGGTTTGGAAAGGACTAGACTTCGGTGGGATTTTAAGATAATAGGGACACTCTCGGGTCCATCCACCCAAGCCCATTAGATGCTACAACGACCCAACATAATACATACCGACCTTCTCTCTTCCTTTTTTTTTTTTTTTTTTTTGTTTTTGTTTTTCTGGTCTGAGACCTTCTTCTCTCTCACGCACGCTGCATTAGGTTATATTTTTTTTTGGGGGGGTAAATAAGCGATATTGAAGGAGAGAGTAATCGAACATAAAACTTCGGGTGCATAAATAAATGCTCTTAACTACTATTACGTCTTTAAATGTGTTTTGTTGACATTCAATACAATAACAAGATAAATGCCTGCAAATGACCTGCTAGTGTTGCAGTTCGCAGCAAATGCTCTCTCCAGGAAATCTCTTGAATTTGAGACTTAGCATTTGCCTCAGTATGTATGAGTTTAGTATGTTATCGCCTCTTTTTAATAAAAAAAGGTCTTTTGAAAAGAAAAAAAAATGTCTCAAACCACTCGTTGGCAAGACCCAAAAAATAGCACATAACAAAAGTGTCATTCAATTGGTTTTTTTTTCATTTTAATTTTGGGATAAAAATAAGAAATACTTAAAGTGTGGAGTCAATTAAGGCACCGTCTCCAATTTCCTTTCATGTTCCCATCTTCTTCCCCACGAATATTTTTAAGCAATTTCCCTTCAATCGCGGTAACAAGATATATTTTTTTGTTGAGAATAGTCTCATGGACCCGGAGTTTGGAACTTAGGCAAAGTCGACGGGTGTTGAGAAAAGTATTCATACTTAAACTACACCGGCATAAAACCTTGAGTTGAAAGCATATTCTTTCAAGAGTGAGGAGAAAAGCCCCCCACTTTTGTTTGTTTTTACTTCCTTTTCTATCTTCTTCTAGTGTCTCTTTCTTCCCATGTTCTAAACATTTTATGCAAATCCAACGGTTAATATATGAGGCAAATTCAAGGAGCATATGTAAATAAATTACACATGTCTCTTATTAACACATAATAAATGTTTTATTGAAATACTATATTTTAGATAATAGCCAATCGGGTTTAGCCCAGTGAAAAGGAGCCTTAACTTGCAAACTGGAGGTCTAGCCTCAAATTCCAATCCCCATGATATTTTGGTTGTGTGTGTGTGAGAAATTCCCTGTTTAGACTATCACTTTGATAATTTTATCATGACTGAGATTAAACAATAATTTATCATACACTTGACTTTTTATTTATTTTTAATTTCCCTCACCACCTGACTGGTCCCAAGAGCTCAGTAAACGCAATAGTTTGGTTTTATAGTTTAAGTTATCGTTTTATAGCTGGAATTGAACAGTTTCGAAAACGTAAGAAGCAGAAGTGCGAAACAAATTAAATTTGTTTTCTGTAATTTCTTCCCAAATCAGTTGTTATAAATTTATTATTTGAATTTAAGAAAAAGGACACGGTTTCATAATCTACTCGTGAAATCGAGTTAACTTACCAGGAGTTTTTATTTATTTATAAGTCTTCTTTATTTCATTTAACTCCTAGTTCTATCGCTGTTAAAGATATTTATAATGTAATTTAATTTATCACTTAACTAAGCAGACATTACCTCTAAACGCCCAGTATAGTTGAAAGGGCACCACATTTGTGACCTTTTATGGGATTCATTGCTTTCAATTTCAAAGCTAAGCACTCCAAAATTGCCGTATGCCTTCAATCATGGATAAAAGTAGGAAAATATTTTTCGATTATTTATTTGTACAATTTGGTTGTTTGACTATTTTCTTCTCGTCGACCTTCCTATAGTACTAGGTCACTTACCTTAGGGTCTATTTGATAGCCATTTTTATTTTGGTTTTTATTTTTTATTTTTTTATTTTATACTAAAGTATAAAGGAAAATGAGGGTGCAGAAGAAGAGACTTAGAGAAATGATGAGAGGGAGGAGTAACAAAAGTAAAAATAATTTTAATTAGTTTTTAATTTTTGTTTACACTTTTGTTACTTCTCTCTCCCATCCTCCCCTCTCATCTCTTCCCTCTCATTCTCCTTCTTTTTCCTTTATACTTTAGCGCAAAAAAATGAAAACAAAAACTAAAATTGAAATGGTTATCAAATGAGCCCTTAATTAACGTGAATTTTATAGGAATTTTTATTTTATTTATTGGATTGTGATAGGAGTTGAAAATTAGTACATGCACACAATTGGAGTATACTTATACATTTTGTGACCTTTAATTGGATTTAATGCTTTAAATTTCAAAGCTAAGCACTCCAAAATTGCCGTATGCCTTCAATCATGGGTAAAAGTAGGACAATATTTTTCAGTTATTTATTTGTACAATTTGGTTGATTGACTATTTTCTTCTCGTCAAACTTCTTATAATACTAGGTCACTTATCTTAGGGTCCGTTTGATAACAATTTCAATTTTAGTTTTTAATTTTAATTTTTTAATTTTGTACTTAAGTGTAAAGGAAAATGAGAATGCGGAAGAGACTAAGAGAAAGAATGGGAGGGAGGAGTAACAAAAGTAAAAATAATTTTAATTAGTTTTTAGTTTTTGTTTACATTTTTGTTACTTCTCTCTCCCATCCTCCCCTCTCATCTCTTCCATCTCAATCTCATCTCCACTCTTATTCTCCTTCTTTTTCCTTTATACTCTAGCACAAAAAATGAAAATAAAAACTAAAATTGAAATGGTTATCAAATGAGCCCTAAATTAATGTGAATTTCATAGGAATTTTTATTTTATTTATTGGATTGTGATAGGAGTTGAAAATTAGTACATGCACACAATTGGAGTATGCTTATACATTTTGTGACCTTTAATTGGATTTAATGCTTTAAATTTCAAAGCTAAGCACTCCAAAATTGCCGTATGCCTTCAATCATGGGTAAAAGTAGGACAATATTTTTTGGTTATTTATTTGTACAATTTGGTTGATTGACTATTTTCTTCTCATCGACCTTCTGATAGTACTAGGTCACTTACCTTAGGGCCAGTTTGATAACAATTTCAATTTTAGTTTTTAATTTTCTTTTTTTGTGCTAGAGTATAGGGAAAAATGAGAGTGCGGAAGAGACTGAGAGAGAGGATGAGAGGAGAAGATGGGATGGAGGAGTAACAAAAGTGAAAATAATTTTAATTAGTTTTTAGTTTTTGTTCATACTTTTGTTACTCCCCTTCCAATTCTCCCCTCTCATCTCTTCCCTCTCAATCCCATCTCCACTCTCATTCTCCCTCTATTTCCTTATACTTTAGCAAAATAAATGAAAATAAAATGGTTATCAACATGCCCTTAGTTAATCAAACGTGAGTTTCATAGGAATTTTCATTTCTTTTTGTTATTTATATCTTTTGGATTGTGACAGGAGTTGAAAATTAGTACATGCACACAAGTGGACCAAACTTATACTTTTTTTTAAAGGCAAAATTAAACCACAAAAATATGAGTACAATATATATAAGTGAACAAAAAAAGGAACAGTGATTTGTACTAGTAATAATAAATTTCAATAGCATCTAAACATAATAAGAGCCCGTTTAAAAGTAGTTCGGGAAGAACTAAAAGCGTTTTCTAACAAAATAAGGAAGTCAACTATACCAGACACCTACAGAGTCTCCAACCAGAAACGGTTGAATATACACTTCACAAATTGGACCAACTCCCAACGAGCAGCTAGCTCACTACTTAACCAATTCAACTTTAATGCATGGCCCATGAAAAAGAAACCCTCCTTGTTACTTGCTGACAGCGGCTGATCTAATATTATATTATATTTTATTCATACATTTATTTATATAATTTCTAAAGAAATAAAATTAGAAAAAAAAAAAATTAAAACAATATGAAACCTTTGGCCTATCATTCATTCCTTGTTGCTCCTTTTTCTCTTTCCTTCAGCATAATTTTGGAATTTCGAAACCAATAAATAACAATTTAAAAAAAAAATAAAGTTGCATACGTAGTCTTACTTAGTTAGACTTTCAATCACAATATGGAAAACGATAGCGGTAGCATCGTAATTATAGCACTTTGTTTTCCATATATTCATTACTGTGCGGATTTGTTTGTTAGGAAATCACGGTTTCTTTCTTTTTTGTTGTGCGGGTTAGATGTGGCATTCATGCACCTATCTAATGCACATGCACAATGCAATGAAGTTATATCACGGTTTCTTTCTTTTTTGTTGAAGGAAGGAATGAACATGTTATTACCAAGTAGAGATTACTAAAAAGTTTCTTTCTTGGACAGGAGAATTGAGAATTCAAATTTGAGACATTCCAAACAAAACAAATTGAAGACTTTTACAATTGGCATGTGAAATTAATGCAAGCTCTTCCGGAAAAAAAAAAAACAAAAACGAAGTGAAAAATGGTACCTTTTTTAACTTTCAGAAAAATTCTCAAGTTGTCGGAATTGATTTGGATGTTCAGAATGAAAAGCGGTCAAAATCGAATTTTCCAATCCAACTTTCAAAACCGATCACATGAAAACAAATAAACTCTTAGGGTTTTGAGTCTTCTGAAATTGACTTCCTCTAGGCTCTAGGATCCCTTCCTTCCTTTAGCCAGTGATTGAGCTAAAAGCTTGTAGCGGTTAGCTTTTAGAGGTAGGGTTGTTATATTATATAGGCAGCACTTTATTTTGTTAATTATTTGTGAGTTTCAAACAGTAGGGCAAAGCTTTTAAAGTGCTAGCAGACAGCAGATTCAAGGGGGTGGGGCAACTTGGCTTCGTTTTCTTTTCGGATTCTTATCATGATCATATTTGTAGGTGGAAAGAATGCGTCAAAATAAATATTCAGAAAAATATGTTGCAGACGGGTCCCTCGGGTGGGGGCCCTTTTGAAGTTTGGATAGATAGAAGATGCACCTGAAATTAAACCCAAGTTACATACATACATACAATCTTTGCCAGCAAACGACATGTAGCACTGCTACCATTCACAGTTTCACATCGGTCCCCAGTGTCATTTTCTTCTTTAGTGACCACCAAAAACATTATGCCACGTCTTGTCCAGTGACAGAGTTGTGCAGAAGAAAAAAAAAAAAAAAAATAAAAAAAAATGGGAAAGAAAATAAACAGTAATTTTATTTTTTAATTGTTCAAATTTTTTCTTTGAATTTTGTCTCTTAGTCCTTGAGGCTCTATATGGTACGATGACCCACTGGATTTTTGTTCTTGGCCTTCAATATCCATTTGGGTTGATAATACTAATAAAATAATTAGCGTTCTCCTCAGTATCATCTTCTTGTACTTTCTGTTTCTCATTATTATTCCGCTGTAGGTTCAAGATAATGACTAATTATTGATGATATTTTATTTTATTTTAATTCAAATTACAAATCCGAGGATTCGAAGGAGAATGGGAATATACTTATTGGTGAAATTATTTTTAATTTTTATCCTTAAAAATGAAAGAATTTCGATCGTAGAATTCATTGGTGGATGAGATTGAGAAAAGAGAAACAAAGATGAGGTGGCCAGCCAATAATAGGTTACTTTATTTTCTTCGGAAAATTAGAAAAGCCTGAAACATGCTGCCAAATGACATATCAAGCCCCAGAAAACTTGTCACTAAACTAAGATTTTAAGGGGGGAAATGTCTTAATCTCCTGCGTTGTCATCTCCATAATTTTGGACGGATCTGACATCTACCTATTCATACACCTTACTGTCAGACTTATCAACATTCAACACGATCCTAGCAAATCTACTGGTCAAAGTGGAGGGCCCACCGGGACCCACTCCAAAATTTCAGCATCACATCAGCTTAACGCTACCCTGTGCCTTGCCGTACTGGATGTCTATCCCCCGTGTTCAGACTGTTCAATATAATTGTGGACTCAAAAAAAGAGAGAAGAAATAAATAAATACTAAAAGCTAATTGCTTCTGCAGGCATTCTACGTCGTCGTATTTTACGTATGTTGTGACAGTGTTCCTGTTGTTACGTCCACGCGGTTTGCCAAATGCCAAGCTTTCCTTCTTCTTCAAGAACCTTTCCTTGCCTTGTAGCTATGGATATATATTATATTTTATATAAAATAATGAAATAGTGAAAAAATAAATAGTTAATGTCTCACAGCTGTGGACACAGAAATAGTAATTAACAAAATAATTAAAATGAAGTAGGTAGGGTTCATATTCAAAGTCATGCTCTCCGAGGCCTAAAATCGATATTTTCTCACATTTTAAATGAGAATCACACGTTGTTATCAAAACAACGATTAAATATGAGTTAGAAGAATTATAAAATCATATTAGGATGGAATAGATTGGGTTATTTGTTTTTATTATGTCAGGGGCCAGGGAATATCATACCAATTCATTGGGTACAAATTTGGTTAGCAAATTTGGTAGTCGTTACAAATGAGGACAAGCAAAGAAGGAAAAAAATACTATTGTTCATGCAATTATAAGGTGGAATGATAACATTATTGTACTTTCTTACTAAAAAAAGATAAAATAATTGTTATTTTTTGAGTCAGTAATTTAGGAAGTTGTGAAAAGATGAGATCACAAATTTAGTTATTCCTATAATTGGTTATATTGTGCATGTAATAGGAAATAATAAAAAGAAAAAAGGCTGAAACATACAATTTTTTTTTTCTTCAAAGCAATCGAAATTACAAAATAAAGTCCCAACTCTCGACCACGAGCAACTTTTGGGTTATATAAGAAAACGCAAATATATTGTATTTATATTGTATTTCGTGAATCCAATGAATAAAACGTAAATTCAATAAATATTTGTAGAAACCCCCTCTCTAATCGCTTATACTAAAAAAAACGCAAATTTCAAACACCGAAGTTAGAGAGAAATAAGTTTAAAAGAGTTTCAGTTAAAAACATATTATTTTTTAATCCTCCTTCGTATCAATTTTTATTTATTTATTTGGAAATTGCAGTGTTGAAAAGAAAAATATGAATAGTTCAAAGATGATCATGATACTTACCGAGCAAGCCATGGAGACCAACATTGACAAAAAAAAAAAGCCATGGAGACCAAGTCCTACTGAGTTAAATCTTCAGCTGCCATGTATTGGATTAAATCTTAAATAGGAAAATAAAAAGGATAGAAGCAAACAGAAAAGAAAATTCATATGGTTATCTTTTAGAGGGAGGGTCCTTTGATTGTGACAGATGAGACTCTTAAATGGTAAATCTGGTATTCTGATGCCTTAATTATTTGTTGGTATCCCAAAATCTCTCTATCTTTTCGCTGCTTTTTATCTCTACAAAATGGCTCTTTCTAGAACATAAAGCTCAACTGGGTTGTTCTGATATTTTCCTCTCTCTCTATCTCTCTCTGTGTTTTTGCCTTGCTTGCTCTGCTTTTCCGGGAAAGTTACTTCCTTTATTTTCCTTCATATTTCTGTTGCAAAACGTCTCCTTTGTTACCTTGTTTGTGCATACATCTCAAAAACTACCACAGAAAAAACCCATCAATCTCTCACTCAGAAAACTCTTTTCAAAACGTTCCTCTCATTTTCTCAGGATTTCTTTTCCTTCGAAATTCTCGGGGAAAGCCTGTTTCTTTATGGGATTTTCGTGGGTTTTCTGGTGGGTTTGATTCAGCTTGAAGGGTTAACGTTGAATTGTCGTGACTTGATCAAGGACAAGTCCGTATCTTCAAAATCTACCAAACCAGAACCGGCTTGAGTTTTCTTTAAGGTTAGTGAAAGGAAGAAAAAAAGAAGAAGTCAGGAATTAGAAAAACCAAGAAACAAGCGTAGAGAATTGAGTTTGTTTTCTCTGTCCGTGTATGGAGAACTGGCCGGAATTTAAATTCTGGGGAGAACGGAAATCAGTTGGGAATTGATAGCATTGCCAGCGAAGACTCTCTGTGAAAAAATAACAGAGGTGAGAAGACTTGGTACTTAGAGTTGCCCGTGAATTTTTCTGTCGAAACGTCAAAAAATAGAAGTCTGTCGTAGGCCCATTTCGCATTTTTGCCATTTTCTCTGTCTCTCTGTTTTCTAGGGAAATCAAATCCCGACAATCAGTCTCTCCCTTTCCCATTTCTTTCGCTCTCTCTCTCTCCTCTGTTTTTCTCTTTCTGTTTTTATAAGGTTCGCTCTGTTTTTCAGGTTGGGGTGAGAGAAATCTTTTTTGTTTTTGTTTCTCTCTCTCTCTCTGATTCAGGGTGAGCGAAAATCTCCAAGTTCGCTCTCTCTCTCTCTCTCTCTCTCTCTCTCTCTCATTTTTAAAAGAATCACAGAGAAAAAAATATGATTTTGGACAAAGGATCAATGCAATCAAACCTTGAGTGCTTCCTCCATTGTACAACACCAGTGCTCCAATCCCAATTCCTACCCAAGGTTTGTGATTTTCTGCCATTTTCTGTTTCTGGGTTGTTTGTAAATGAATGATTTTTCATCAAATTGCATGCTGATTTTGTTTTCTTGAACATGTTGGTATTCATGATCGTGCTGCAGTCTGAGATTAGGAACCTCAACCGTCTATGGCACCCATGGGAGAGAGAAAAGGTTGAGTATTTCACATTGAGTGATCTCTGGAATTGTTATGATGAATGGAGTGCATATGGTGCTGGAGTTAATATTGCCTTAGACAGCGGCGAGACCCTTGTGCAGTACTATGTCCCTTATCTCTCTGCTATTCAAATTTTCACCAGCAATTCATCTGCGAATAGCTTCAGGTATCAATTTCAGTTTACACACATGCAATTCTCCTTGTGGGTTTTACTTATATCTGAGGTTGAATTACATTTGTAGTAGCTGTGCCTGCTTGGTTTGGTAATCTGATTGTTGGGGTGATCAAATTTGTAAAATGCTGGTTTTGATTGGCTCAAAACCAATATGGCATCATTCAAGTTTTTTTTTATTTTTTGGTCGAAAGCATCATTCGAGTTTGTTATCTGTGGTGGCTATTGTGTATCTGGTGGTGTTTTTGGATTTGCTGTACCATTGAAATGCTTAGATTCAGATATGGGTTAGTTGGACAACATTGATTTGGTAATACATGCTCTTCTGATATGGTTTACTTATTCCAACTTTATATAATTTACAATTGAATTCGGTATCTGTGTTTCTTAAACACCTGCAATGGCAAAATCACATTTAAATAAGTTTTTTCAGGGAAGAGGCCGAGTCGGGTGACTGTGAGACAAGGGATTCGTTTAGTGATTCATGCAGTTTTGAGAGTGAAAGTGATAAATGGAGATGGGATGGATGCTCCTCAGAAGATGGTGGGTTTGAGCAAGACAATCTCTGGCATGCGGATGATAGATTAGGGTCCCTATATTTCAAGTATTTTGAGACATCAACTCCCTATGGAAGAGTTCCTCTCATGGATAAGGTACCCTTTCTTTAGTTCATAAACCTTACTTTGTAGCTTTCTATTTTTCTCGTTCTTTCGGTTTGATTTGTGTCCTATCTGCTTGCCCTTTTTCTCCTTAGCAAGATGGATTAAACATAAGAGTAATCTTTCACCAAAAAAAAAACATAAAGAGTAATCAAAAACTTAACGGATTTGTTATAGTCATCTGACTACTTTCTCCTGTTTGTTAGGTATCTAAACTTTAGACCCTAAATATTAAAATCGATATCTCCCTTTAATGATTATTCCTCCTCTCTCTCTCTCTCTCTCTCACACACACACACACACACACACACAAAAGGAGAGACGCATAGTTATCATTTATAATTGAAATTTGTTTATCTTGTATTTGTAACTATCATTTGTCTTCATGAGAATATGTTCTTGCCTTGGATGTTCTTTTCTCTTTTTGATTTTTACTGTTTTGGAAGAAGAATGTATGATTCCCTTCAAGACATGAGTTTATATTTTTTTGGATGGTTGTCAAAACTAATGCTGATTCGTTTCTCAGGTTCTGTTTTTACTATCCGTATAATAAAAGCATATGGATTTGATTGACACTTTATTTGAGTGACACTTTGTTCGTTCAACGCTTTCAGATCAACACATTAGCTCAAGGATACCCTGGCTTGATGTCATTGAGGAGTGTTGATCTATCACCAGCTAGTTGGATGGCTGTTGCTTGGTATACCTCTCTCTCTCTCTCTCTCTCTCTCCATGCACGCCCGAACACGACACGCAAATAAATATCTAAATTGAAGCAGAGTAGTAAAGCATGCTTCTCTTTCGACCAAAAAAAAAAAGCATGCTCCTCAACTTTTTCATTTTGTTGCTTCATAGCGCAGAGTGTGCAACACTTGGGAAAATCAGTCCCACTTCAGCTTTAATTATGCTTTGTAGAGAATAATTACTGCTTGTAATACCCAACAAATGACTGTAATTAGGCACTTTAGCATGTTCCCTTATTAATAGAAATTCATATTTATTTTTAACATTGTTAATGTGATTATTTTCAGGTACCCAATTTATCACATTCCCATGGGAAGGACAATAAAGGATCTGTCCACATCCTTCCTCACTTACCACACCCTTTCATCTTCTTTTCAAGGTATTCTCTCAGTCCATTTCACTTTGTTTTGTTTCTATATGCTCATGCCATTTTCACCTTAAATATCCAAATTCTCAGAAAGCTATGTATACGCACAATATTGACCTAACACCACATGATGCTCTGTGTAGACATGGACCTTGAGGACGATATGGAGAGCGATGAACAGCGGAAGCGAAAGAAAGGGGAAAGCATCTCTCTCCCTCCATTTGGCTTGGCCACTTACAAGATGCAAGGGAATGTGTGGGTCTCAGGCAATTGTGGAAGGGACCAAGAAAGGCTCATGTCACTATTGAGCGTTGCTGATTCTTGGCTAAAGCAACTTGGGGTCCAGCACCACGACTTCAGCTACTTCACGGCCATTCGGCGTGGTGGCCAGTGCCAGTACTTTTGAAAGAGAAAAAGAAGAAGAAGAAAAAAACCACTCTCACTTGGAAGTGATTGACCACGCTAAAATCCTCACTTTGGATAATTTGGTTTTTGTTAACCTTTGTTTTGGAGTAAATTGGCTACAAGTCTTGAGGATTTTGTGGTTGATTTCTTCTTCGTGCCGTACGCGTACTTGGTTATTGATAGGGTGTTTTAGTGTTCATCCCCATGTATGAGATATGTAGAGGGTATGTGATGACTTTTGACTCCTTTTGTTGGACCTTTTGTATTTAGTCAGTAGAGAGAGATGGGTGAGGTTAGAGAGAGGCTCTTGAATTATGAGTTTATAATAGTGCTTTCTGTAAATTATGTTCCCTTGACCATTTTATGAAGAAAAAAAAAAAAAAACCTATGGGAGATGAGGAAAATGCCTTCTGGTCCTGGTCCTGCAACATTTTTTTATTTTTTTATTTTATTTTTCTACAAATGTGCCAAATATGTGATCATTTCTCATGAGTCCATGACCACATATTGGTTGGCACCCAAGACTCGGTCTCTCTCTCTAGGAAAAAGATAAGCACAAATGGCTGAGCCTAGGAGTAGAAACTAATATAATGCTTATATGAGGATTTGTGGATAATCTTAACTTACAAAACTAAAGAAGTGGGGTCCATGGTTGTGTTGTGCTTGCATCAACCAAGACACTTTCTGGCCTTGAAAAGGTTGCCTTGGCTTGCTGTGTTTCTGTCATTCTATGTGCTCGCGGCTACTGAACACCCGAAGGTCCTCAAGTTGTTGTTTTTAGTCGATTGGTTCCTCCAAGGATATTTAATAATATTTGGGGTTAAAGAGTCATCATTAAGGTGCTAATAGTCATGCCTTAATTGTGGCGCAATAAAATGTTTGGTCTCACCCTGTCAATTTGTGGAGAAATTGAATAATGGAAGGATATATTCATGCGTTTTTTTGTCAGGGTTGTGATTACCATACAACAAGGTCGACCACAATTTTGGGAGTTGTTTGGGGGGGTTGGAATTAGATCAGCGAGGTGAATTTATATGAAGTATTAGGAATTTAATTAATGATTTGTTAATATAATAATGCTATTAACAAACGTTTTAGGACATAAATAAATATAATCCAAAGAGCTAGTGGCATTTTTCTGTCATGCCTTTTGAGATAGATATAGGGTAGGACAAGACCTGAGAATGGTGCGGCAGGAATTGTGGTAGCTATTGCCTAAGGCTTTTTTTAGACCAAAACATTCTAACTGGCTTTACCTTGTGAAAAGAATGTTTGGCTGGCTACAAGCCTAGAGGAACTCTCTTTCTCTTGGATGTCCAAGTCTCTAGTGGGAAGCAGGAGGGTTATAGCTTTATTAGTGTCTTAAAAGCCAAATGCAAATCACCTTTAATTTGTCATACAACTTTTTTATTTTTTATTTATAAAAAAAATAACAATTGTACGAAGTGAGGAATCAAAACTCGGGTTTGATAAAGCAGATACGGTACTTTGGTCATCTGGCCTATCTCACATTGAGTTTACAATAATATAATAATTTACTCAAGCTCTAGCTAGGGTTTAAGTGTTTTTGAATGCCATTAGCTAGTGCTCCATTGCTTATCTCTTTATATCCCCATGCCATCCAATAATGCACAAGACCTAAATCTTAAAATATATATAAAAAATTTGGATAATGAACCCACGCTTCCATTTCATCAACCCAAATTCAGATTTATGAAATTCTTTATTGTACATGTACAGGGCACATGTACAATGTTAGTGGTTTCTAAGACAATCCCATTGACTAAGAGGAGGAGGGCTATTTTTTTAGTGCAACCGACTATGTGATCCACTCATTAGGGTTCTTGGTTGACAAAGTGGAAAATCCCAAACTTCACTATCTTATCCAGACAAAGAACGTCATTGATCTTAAAAGTACAACCACTAACCATGCACATATATATATATTTATAGTGTTGTGTTGTGTTGTGTTGTGAACTGAAATAAATATACAAGGACTTTGGAGCCCAACTACCAACAAACATCAAATTGCACTACGCATGGGCATTCTCCATTGGTCTACAGACACTGATCATGGATGGATTTGCTGGTTTGCACTTGGGATGTTACTTCACTAAATTTGATAATCCATTTGACATTATAATAGCTTGCCACATGCCGTGCTAAGAACTTCTCTCCTTTCTTTTTCTTTCTACTAAAACAAATTCATGACGAGACATCAAATTTGTAACAGAACCACATCTAAATTACTATTTTTGCATGTTTAAATGTGTGAATCAAATTCACATTCTAGCAAATTGAGCATTTATTTGACAATTTAAGTTTCTCTCAAGTGATCAATTCTCTACTTTCAAAGAATTTGTTGTGCTTTGGTCGTTTTTTAAAAGATACGCACTGTTATACAATATTCTCTTCTCTCTTGAGTTTGTAGAGAGAAAAAAACTATACAGCAGTTGCCGCCTCCTTTGGGGTAGGTGGCTTCTCACCACCCTCCCCCCTTTTTACCTTGTCTCTCCTTTTTCTCCCTCCTCCCCTTCAGGGGCAGAGCCATGTAGTGTAGGGACTAGTGTGGTCCCATGCCTCCCCTCCTCAATCTATTTTGTATTTAAATATTATAATATATTTGAGATATTTACTTTAAAATATACAATATATTAGGTTCTTTTGCCTACAAATTAACTATTAAACTTCTTAATACTCTTTGCTTTTAATTAAATCTATTAGGTTATGTTATGATATTTGCACTAAAACTCCTAATCTTTTTCATTCTCTTTCTCTTCCTCTTTTGTTTAACTTAAACTTAAGCTTTGTGATTTTTTTCCCTCACTTTTTACATGTCCGAGTAGAGTACTTTAATATTGGGATTTATGAACTTTTTTTTTGTATTTCTTCTCTTTGTTGGAATATAAATTATTAACTTATGAGTCTTTAATAGTGTAGATGATGAGATTAATATTCAACCATTTAATAATATGAAATTAAGGAGAATTATGATTGTAATGAACGAATAAATTATTAATCAATATGAAATGATATTATGAAGTGGGCTAAACCGAGTACTTAGTATCGTATTAAATTATTAACCAGTTAGCGCTTGAATGCTCATATTCAAATTATTTTATAATATTTTATGAAGGGCCCACTCTAATGCAAGATCCTGGCTTCGCCATTGCTCCCCTCCCCTTCTATTTCTTAGTTCTTCCCCTCTCTTCTCTTACCATTGTCGTTTCTCTAACTCTCTCTGCTCCAGTCTTCCCTCCCTCATCTTTTGGGGAGACTTTATTAGTGTCTTAAAAGCCAAATGCAAATCACCTTTAATTTGTCATACAACTTTTTTATTTTTTATTTATAAAAAAAATAACAATTGTACGAAGTGAGGAATCAAACTCGGGTTTGATAAAGCAGATACGGTACTTTGGTCATCTAGCCTATCTCACATTGAGTTTACAATGATATAATAATTTACTCAAGCTCTAGCTAGGGTTTAAGTGTTTTTGAATGCCATTAGCTAGTGCTCCATTGCTTATCTCTTTATATCCCCATGCCATCCAATAATGCACAAGACCTAAATCTTAAAAAATATATAAAAAATTGGATAATGAACCCACACTTCCATTTCATCAACCCAAATTCAGATTTATGAAATTCTTTATTGTACATGTACAGGGCACATGTACAATGTTAGTGGTTTCTAAGACAATCCCATTGACTAAGAGGAGAAGGGCTATTTTTTTAGTACAACCGACTATGTGATCCACTCATTAGGGTTCTTGGTTAACAAAGTGGAAAATCCCAAACTTCACTATCTTATCTAGACAAAGAACGTCATTGATCTTAAAAGTACAACCACTAACCATGCACATATATATATTTATAGTGTTGTGTTGTGAACTGAAATAAATATACAGGGACTTTGGAGCCCAACTACCAACAAACATCAAATTGCACTACGCATGGGCATTCTCCATTGGTCTACAGACACTGATCATGGATGGATTTGCTGTATTGCACTTGGGATGTTACTTCACTAAATTTTATAATCCATTTGACATTATAATAGCTTGCCACATGCCGTGCTAAGAACTTCTCTCCTTTCTTTTTCTTTCTACTAAAACAAATTCATCACGAGACATCAAACTTATAACAAACCACATCTAAATTACTATTTTCGCACGATTAAATGTGTGGATCAAATTCACATTCTAGCAAATTGAGCATTTATTTGACAATTTAAGTTTCTCTCAAGTGACAAATTCTCTACTTTTAAAGAATTTGTTGTGCTTTGGTCGTTTTTTAAAAGATATGCACTGTTATACAATATTCTCTTCTCTCGAGTTTGTAGGGAGAAAAAAACTATACAGCAGTTGCCACCTCCTTTTGGGGTAGGTGGCTTCTCACCACCCTCCCCTCTTTTTACTAGGGGTGGGTGCGGTCCGGTTCGGTCCCTTTAACCTCAAATTGGAATCGAAATTGGTATTATTTAATCGGTCCGGTTTAAGTAAAAAAAATTTCAAAAACCGGCCGGTTCGGTTCTGACCGGTTTCGGTTTTGAACCGGTTTATTAATTTATTAATTTTTTATTTTTTTTATTTTTTTTTTAAAAATATTTTTTTATATTTTTTTAATTAAAAATTTATAATAAATAACTTATTTTTTTGGCTTAAAAATTAACAAATAATCCAATTCATACATTTAGAATTTTTTTGAAGTTGAACTATAGTGATTATAACATTTAAAATATGAGATTATATTTTAAAAATTTGTAAAACAAAAATAAAAAAAATAAAAAAAATAATGACCGGTCCGGTTCGGTTTGGTCCAGTGCGGTGTAGTGTAAAACCGAAACCGAAATCGGTTGGAATTTGGTTCGGTTCGTTTCCGATCGATTTGTTGACTTTTTTGATCAACCGTTTTTTTTTCACCGGTTCGGTTCGGTGTTCCGGTTTTCCCTTTCGATGCCCACCCCTACTTTTTACCTTGTCTCTCCTTTTTCTCCCTCCTCCCCTTCAGGGGCAAAGCCATGTAGGGACTAGTGTGGTCCCATGCCTCCCCTCTTTAATCTATTTTGTATTTAAATATTATAATATATTTGAGATATTTACTTTAAAATAAACAATATATTAGGTTCTTTTGCCTACAAATTAACTATTAAACTTCTTAATCACTCTTCTGCTTTGTTGGCACTAAAACTTGAACAGATAGAGATGAGTGCAACTTACAAGTGGTATGGATGATCAAGAGATTGATTGAGTGTTGGATGCAAATTCTTCCTGTCCCTTGATGCCTAATCCTGAATAGAAGGAAGTCGAGACTCGTAAGGTCTATGGAACCGTGTGGAACCAGCCTAAGACCCTCCGATGCCAAAGTAAGTTTGTTTATAAGAGCTCTTACTGTTGACTATATAGAAGTATAAGAGTCAAGCTGAAAAGTCTTACCCCTTTGTTGATGGTGAATGGGTGTATTTATAGATGGCATTTGGGATGCTATTAGTGTTCATTTCCGATGTGGGATTCGTGGGAGGGCCCTGAGGTCTGACACGAGTCCTTTGATATTTTGGGCGGGTGCTTCGAGGTTGGTTCTGGACAATCGGTAAGGGATGCCGATTGTAGACGAGCTGGGCCTGGAGCGGCTGTTTGCAGCTTCGAGACAATGCCATCGGTCGTCGATGCCGATTGTTCGAGGCCTTAGGTGCTTGGGTGAGCTTCTCTGATCCACGTGTCGTTGTATGAGTGGAGGGTCAGATATGGTACAAACAGGAGTCCCCCAAGTTACCGATTGAGAAGCTTCTCGGTTGGGGACTTGAATATGTCTTCGGCATTTTGATCCGGACTCGATGGTGGTATGTAGTCCCCCAAGTGCCCGAGCGAGTGAGCTTGGGAAAGAGACGGTGTTTTGTACCGAAGGTCCTGAGGTCATTGAGAAATCAACCAATGTGTGCCTGCGTTCGGCACGAGTGGTGATTGAGAAATCAACAAGTGTGCGCCTGCCGTTCGGCACGAGTGGTGATTGAGAAATCAGCCAATGTGCGCCTCCGTTCGGCACGAGAGGTGATTGAGAAATCAGCCAATGTGCGCCTGCCGTTCGGCACGAGAGGTGATTGAGAAATCAGCCAATGTGCGCCTGCCGTTCGGCACGAGTGGTGATTGAGAAATCAGCCAATGTGCGTCTCCGTTCGACACGAGAGGTGATTGAGAAATCAGCCAATGTGCGCCTGCCGTTCGGCACGAGAGGTGATTGAGAAATCAGCCAATGTGCGCCTGCCGTTCGGCACGAGAGGTGATTGAGAAATCAGCCAATGTGCTTGAAGGTTGCTAGTTCTGCCACGTTGAGGAAGTTGAAGCGTCTCTGAGGTTGGGAAAGTTTGGTTGTCGCCATGCGGGACACGTGTCGGCATGGCCGTGAAGGGTCGTGTCGTTCCGTATTTCAATGTGTCGTTTCGCTTCCCGATGGTAGATCGGCTTTATAACTGTGAGGAGGAGGCGAGAGTTCGAATACTTGGAATTTTTGAGAGCAAAGAGAGCTTGTGAGAGGCGATTTCCGGCAAGCGTGAACAAGGCGGAGGCGATTTCCGGTAAAACTTGAACCACCGTGCAAACAAGGTAGTCATTTCAGAGATGAAATCGGCTACCGCTTGTCCCTTTTCGGCAGGGCGAGGGTGATAGTGGATGTCGAATTCGCTGAGCTCAATTGCCTATTTCACCAGCCGACCTGACGTCTCTGGTCGTTGTAGTATCTGGCGTAGAGGCTGAATTGGTGAGAACGGTAATGCCTGAGCTTGGAAATACGGTCGAAGCTTGCGTGCTGAGAGGACGAGAGCGTAGCCAGCTTTTCCAGCTTGGGTACCGAATCTCGGCATCCTGCAAGGCGTGGCTAGTATAGAAGATTGGGAGTTCTGTGCCGTTCGGCTTGCGAATGAGTACGGAGCTCAATGCCAATACCTGATATTGATAGGTAGAGAATTAACTCTTCGTCGGAAGAGGGGTGGATAACAGGGGCACTCTGCCCATATAGGCTTTGAGGTCTTGGAAAGCGCGGTCGCATTCGGCAGTCCAGAACAATCTGCCGTTTGCTCCCCTTGAGGGTTTTAAAGAAAGGGGCACGCGATCGGTAGCTTTTGATATAAAGCGAGCAAGAGCGGCGACACACCCCGTGAGGCTCTGGATATCCTTCTGAGTCTTCGGAATCTGCATGTCGAGAGAGCTTTGATTTTCTCAGGGTTGGCTTCACATGCCCCGTTGGCTGATCATGAAGCCAAGGAATTTGCTAGGGTTGAGCCGCATGTTGTACTTCTTGAGGACGCTGAACATGAGGGAGAGGTTGTGGAGGTGAGAATCGGCGTCTTGCTCTTGACCAGCATGTCATCCACATAGACCTCCATCGAGGTGCCGATGAGTTCAGAGAAGATTTTGTTGACCAAGCGCTGGTAGGTTGCCCCAGCGTTCTCTCAGGCCGAACGGCATGACATTGTAACAGTAGAGTCCTTTGTCGGTGATGAATGCCGTATGTTCGCGATCGGCAGGGCTCATAAATATTTGGTTGTACCCTCAGTATGCGTCCATGAAGCTCAGAAGCTCATGGCCTGCCGTTGCGTCCACCATCTGGTCGATCCTTGGCAAAGGAAAGCTGTCTTTGGGGCAAGCCTTGTTTAAATCGGTATAGTCTTGACACATTCTCCAGGCGCCGCCTGATTTCTTGACCAGGATCGAATTGGCCAGCCAAATTGGGTAAGTGACCTCCTGGATGAAGCCGATTGTCGGTTTTTTTCCACCTCAATTCTCATTGCTTCATACTGTTCGGTGTCGTAGGCCCGCCGCTTTCTGCCTGATGGGTCTGAAAGTGGGGCAGATGCTGAGCTTGTGACTGATGACGCTCGGGGCGATGCCAGGCATGTCGTCGTACGACCAAGCGAAGACTTCCGTGTTGGCGCGTAAGAGGCAACGAATTCGGTACGCAGTGCCGGACTTAATGTGGTACCGATTCGACCTGTCCGGTGGTGCTGATTCCAAAAGGGGGACCGATTCTAGGTCTTCAACGGGTTGTGCCTGCGGGGTGAGAGCCTCATCTCTGGGATCATCCGGTTTGTCCGACCCCTGCCGTTGGGCATAGTAATGTTGGCAGCCACCGAATATGCTTCGGGCGGCATAGCTCGTGCCGATTCCTTTGTTGCTGATACGTAACACGTCCGCGCACTCAACTGATCCCCTCGTACTTGGCCTACGCCAGCGTGGGTGGGGAACTTGAGGAGGAGCATGTGTGGTGACAGCATGGCTTTCATTCTGGTGAGCGCCGTCCTGCCGATGATGGCATTATACGCGTTGGGCAATCGACTACTAAAAAGTGAGTGTAGATGACCGAACGTCTGGGAATGGTGCCGACCGCAAAGGAAGAAGGACACTGCCGATTGGTTCGATCACGTCACCAGAGAAGCTGAGGAGAGGGGTGATGTCTCTGTTCAGATGCTGTTGATGTATGCCGATGGCATCGGAAGCGTCGGCGAAGAGTACGTTGACCGAACTGCCGGTGCCTACATCGAAGTCCGAAATATCGGCTCGTATAATCATAGGATCGGAGTGGGGGAAGATGATGCCTCGTTCCTCTTCTTCGGAAAAGGTGATAGGTTCCCCATCCATCCGCCGGATTTTGTCGTTGCGTCCTCCCGCCACGCTGAGGATTTGGGGGTGCCGAACGGCACGACATAGTCTTTCACAGACGGCCTGGATTCGGTGAGGGAGCTCCTCCACTGATCATATTGATCTGTCGATTGGATGGTTTGTCCGATGATGGTTTAGTGCTCAAGTACTCATCCAGCTTTCGTCGTTGATGAGACGTTCGACAATTTTCCGAAGGGCGATACACGATTCCGTATCGTGGCCATTATACCTGGTGATATCGGCAGAATACACCGTGTCCTTGTCGTTTTGCCGAGGGAGTTTGTGATTGTTCGGCTTTGGTATCATTTCGCCTTCTATCAGGAGAACATGCTCATAGGTGGTGTTCAGCAAAGTGAATATTTGTTCTGGCCGATTTCGCTTCGGTTCTCGAAGGCGTTTCGCCTGTCGGATTCTTCTGCCTTCTTGTTACTGCCCTGCCCGATCGTGGAAGTAGTCCTTTCGTTTGTTTCGCGGTTCAAAAAAGCTGGGGCAAGGGATGCCGTTCGGTGGGGGGGCGGATCCGTCGTTCGATTCGCAGGGAAACGGTCATAGCTTCGTGCCGAAGGTCGATCGGGGACCGTTTTATCTGGTTGGAACTGAAGCTGATCCTTTGGAGTTGAAGTGCTCAGCCTTGGCGTGGATAGCTGCCTGCTTCATCAGCTCGGAGTAAGTGGTCCAATTGCTGCTGTGGACCAGAGATCCGAAACTGGGACGACCGAAGGCCACTTTTGAAGGCACCGAAGGCTGCTCTATCGTCAGTTTCTGGACATCGGGAGTATTCATGGCTGAACCTAGCCGCATATTCCCTCAGGCTCATCGTCTTGCTGCCGAACGGTATAGAGGTCATCGGCCGAGTACAGTCGATCGGTCTGAATCATGAAATGGTTGAGGAAGGTTTGCTTTAACTGATTAAAAAGAGTCAACCGTACCTGGCGCCATTCGATAGAACCAATTCAGAGCGGCTCCGGTCAGGGTGGAAGGGAATAGTAAACATTGGCCTTCGTCTGCGAGCCCTTTGCAACCCAAGGCCGATTGGAAGGTATGAATATGAGTAACGGGATCTTCCACCCCTGAGTAGAACGATATTCGGAGTGCCTGAACCTCCTTCTCGTGTCTGAATGTCCTGATTCCAACTGGTAAATGGCCCTGGCTGTACCGTTCCCCACGTTGGTGTCCGAGCCTGGTTCTGCTCCTCCTCAATGCGATTCACCTTCTGCAAGAGGAGACGAATGGTTGGATCAGAGGAGAGGGAAGATCGTCTCTCGAAGGTTTCGTTTGCTTGGTTCCTGTGACGTTGGCCAACGTGGCGGCCTCGCCTTTCTTGGTCTGCTGTTCGGCTGGACTTCTCTCGTCAGCGTCCCGTATGTCCACCGTTACCCTGACCCCGTTCGATGGCGCTCCTTTGGGTGTCCTGCCGATCGGTGGGAGATTGTGGTCCCGGCTGAAGTTGGAACATAATCTGATTCGTCCGTTTCTTCCAGATCGATCGCACCGTATCTTCTGCGTATGGAGGATTTTGGTCCAAGAGTCTCTAACTACCGATCGTTGAGTTTTGCCCGGATTCGGATGGGGGAGGGCTGCGTTCCTTGCGCTGCTCATCGATCCTATCGCGGCATCGGAGTAAACTCGATATTCTGGATGGCACTCCCTGGGGGAGGGTACGAACAGTCTTCGGAAGCGGTTGGTTTGTTTGCGGCCTGCTGTTTCCCTTTATCCTGAATGCTTGGCTTCCGTACGCTCTTAATCGACTTCTCCTGCCGAACCTGCATGGGTCGCTCCAAACCGTTCTGCAACGGGGTGGAATGTGTTTGCTGATCATGCAGTTGCCTCTGAGTGTCATCTAGTTTAGAAGCGAGGATATTGTTGTGCTCCTGCATTCGCGCCATTTCCTCCTGGAGAGTCTCCATGCGAGCCTCCAGAGTGGTTGGTCGAGCGGGGGTCTCTGTTTGTGGCGTCTGAAGCAAGAGAGCTAGATTTGGCTCACTGCCCGAGGCCGATGATGGATTCATCTTTTGGTCTTAGTGTTTGGAGTTTTGAGATATGGGTTAATTGATAAGCGATTCCCACAGGCGGCGCCAATCCGTTGGCACTAAAACTTGAACAGATAGAGATGAGTGCAACTTACAAGTGGTATGGATGATCAAGAGATCGATTGAGTGTTGGATGCAAATTCTTCCTGTCCTCTGATGCTGATCCTGAATAGAAGGAAGTCGAGACTCGTAAGGTCTATGGAACCGTGTGGAACCAGCCTAAGACCCTCCGATGCCAAAGTAAGTTTGTTTATAAGAGCTCTTGCTGTTGACTATATAGAAGTATAAGAGTCAAGCTGAAAAGTCTTACCCCTTTGTTGATGGTGAAGGGGTGTATTTATAGATGGCATTTGGGATGCTAGTAGTGTTCATTTCCGATGTGGGATTCATGGGAGGGCCCTGAGGTTGACACGAGTCCTTTGATATTTTGGGCGGGTGCTTCGAGGTTGGTTCTCTGCAATCGGCAAGGGATGCCGATTGTAGACGAGCTGGGCCTGGAGCGGCTGTTTGCAGCTTCGAGACAATGCCATCGGTCGTCGATGCCGATTGTTCGAGGCCTTGGGTGCTTGGGTGAGCTTCTCTATCCACGTGTCGTTGTATGAGTGGAGGGTCAAATATGGTACAAACATGCTTATTAGGTTATGTTATGATATTTGCACTAAAACTCCCAATCTTTTTCATTCTCTAAAACTCCTAATCTTTTTCATTCTGTTCTCTTCTTATTTTGTTTAACTTAAACTTAAGCTTTGTGATTTTTTTCCCTCCCTTTTTACATGTCCGAGTAGAGTACTTTAATATTGGGATTTATGAACTTTTTTTTTGTATTTCTTCTCTTTGTTGGAATATAAATTATTAACTTATGAGTCTTTAATAGTGTAGATGATGAGATTAATATTCAACCATTTAATAATATGAAATTAAGGAGAATTATAATTGTAATGAACGAATAAATTATTAATCAATATGAAATGATATTATGAAGTGCGCTAAACCGAGTACTTAGTATCGTATTAAATTATTAACCAGTTAGCGCTTGAATGCTCATATTCAAATTATTTTATAATATTTTGTGAAGGGCCCACTCTAATGCAAGATCCTGGCTTCGCCATTGCTCCCCTCCCCTTATATTTCTTAGCTCTTCCCCTCTCTTCTCTTACCATTGTCGTTTCTCTAACTCTCTCTCTCCAGTCTTCCCTCCCTCATCTTTTGGGGAGACTTTTGGAGTTGAGATCTATTTGGATCTTGAATCCTCTTGCCTAGATTTGTTTGGATCTTGGAATTTGTTTGTTTGTTTTGTGTGTTTTTGTTGTAGGTTCTTGGTGGATTTATGTTGCTGTTGGATCTTTTACTTGATTGTGTTGCTAGATTTGCTGTCGCTGGGATGGATGGGTTGTGGTAGTTGTCGACCCAAATTCTTTTGTTTGTTGTGTTGTTGAA
Organism: Prunus fruticosa; assembly: GCA_018703695.1. NCBI lineage: Eukaryota > Viridiplantae > Streptophyta > Magnoliopsida > Rosales > Rosaceae > Prunus > Prunus fruticosa. The sequence continues at coordinate 33,034,989 of CM031919.1, forward strand.
GCAATCACTACAAATCACTGTAGTCGCCATGATGTAGTTTCCGTTTGGTCCATGCACACAAGGTTTTTCTATTGTTTTGGATTTGGAGCTACAAAAAGGAAAGTTGACGGTTTGTGTTGGATTGGGTTTTGCCATTGCAGCACTATGAGTTTAGTCGGTACGGCACTATGGGTTTAGCCTGGATGGCACTACGAGTCTTTTCAATTTGCCGGAGAGCATGTGGAGCGGTGTTCTTGTTTCTTTGTTTGTTGTAGTATAATAATTCTCATAAACTCTTTAGGAGTTTTGTTGAAGTTTGTATTTTACTTTTTGACTTTTCGATATGGATTTACTGTTTATGCCGTTACATGGTGTATTTGTATTGTAAGTCTGAGTATAAGTGCTTTTGTCTGTTGAATTGGAGTTTTAAGACTTTTTATGTTTATGCGTAATTCTCTTCGGATAAAAACCAAATTGTTTTTGTGTTGGGTCACTAGAGATGTTGTACTCATATTTGTCACTATGACTACTCTGTACTTTTTTTCTATTTTTATCAATAAATTACTATCGCTTTTTCTATAATAAAAAAAGAAAAGAAACTGTTGTGTTTTATGAGTATCTCGAGTGCAAATATGTTCAAAGTTCGATATTATCACGGTATCACCTACTAATATTAATGATTCCAAGTACAAATTATATTATCCTTTTCATGTATAGTACATGTTCAAGTGTAACTCGAACCTTCTCAATTTTCCACATGGAATCAAATTTGTTTCTTTGCCAAATCGAATATAAATATTATGCTCTTAGATCAAATTTGGTCATTTGTGTATCGTACGTATAAGTTGAAAGCTAGTAAATAATTGGTTTCCAAAAGATGGCTGTTGATTTTGTCAAGTAGACATCGCTCTAAAGTTGTGTTTTGTCAAACGATGGTGATTGATGAACAGCTTCTATTTTGGACTTGTGAAAATCATAAAACACCCAATTGAGGGAGGCCTTACAGGGCTTTTAGCCTGCAGCTTGGTGGGTTGAGCACAGCCCAGCAATGGTTGAACAAAACCTCATTTTAAGCTTCCAAATGCACCCATCAATTTGATCAATGCACCCTCGGCAGCTTCTTCCATTCAAAGTTACTTCTCTCCTTCCCACTTATGGTTTGTGTCATCATCGTTAGGTCGAACCTTTGATTCAGTGGATACTGCACAATTGGAATAATGAGAAATGCATTAAAATTCTGAAGAATTATCGCGAAGCTATCTCTGAGAAAATTGGGAAGGTGGTTATAGTAGATTTTGGAAAATCTCATAAGACGTGAGAAGAGATATTGAAGGTGAGGCGATTTGTGCTGCAATTTGGGACAAGGTCTTGTCCATGAGAGTTTATGATGTCTACTCCACAGCACACTTCAAGGCCATGCTTTCAACAAAGTTGTACGTGTAACGCAAAATGTCAACTTGACCTTGTAGTATGGCTTTCTCTTCCTTCACTTTTAGCATTGCCATGATCTCTCTCTTCAAAGAACTAATAAAAAAACTTAGTTTTATAGTTAAAACTTTGCAGGGATTAGATATAATGCCTAATTTACTAGCGTTTCCTCACGCGATTTGGCATATGAACTCCTTGCTTATCTATCTTGACTTGACATATGACCTGATGTTTAGTCTGAATCGTGTATTTTCAATTCTACTTAGTCAAGAATGGATTTGCATCATAACCAGGTTAAGTTAACATGCTGGTATATTTTTATTGTTTTATAGGTTGGAAACGAAATAATAATACACAAGAAGAAGGAAACACAGAACAGTCCAATCCAACTGATTAAAACTGGTTAGATTTGGCCTGAACTAATAAAAAAACTTAGTTTTATAGTTAAAACTTTGCAGGGATTAGATATAATGCCTAATTTACCAGCGTTTCCTCACGCGATTTGGCATATGAATTCCTTGCTTATCTATCTTGACTTGACATATGACCTGATGTTTAGTCTGAATCGTGTATTTTCAATTCTACTTAGTCAAGAATGGATTTGCATCATAACCAGGTTAAGTTAACATGCTGGTATATTTGTATTGTTTTATAGGTTGGAAACGAAATAATAATACACAAGAAGAAGGAAACACAGAACAGTCCAATCCAACTGATTAAAACTGGTTAGATTTGGCCTGAAAATGGTCTGAGTTCGTCTTATAAATTTCCATCACTCATATACACCATGACATGTGGCAAATCAAAGTTGATACCTTTGGTGTGTGGCCAGGATTTCATGATCTCGCCTATAACCTCTCTGGTCCCACCTCCCACATTCAACAATGATTTCAATACAACAGAGCTCATCTTTATACACTGATAAGAAAGCCCTCATCACGATCTTGACCTCACATGTGAAAGTTATATATATCGGATCAACATAATAACCATGACTTGATTAAAAAAAACATAATAACCATAACCATGACCGTCTAAGATTTGTTCATCTTGTATGGTCTGGAAATACATAATTAAATTTTCTCGGGTCTAGTCCATTAAAACATAACCTTAACTTATAAACCAATGATTTTAGCTCATAATCTTTACTTTGTGGCTTTCTATTTTTCTCGTTCTTTCGGTTTGATTTGTGTCCTATCTGCTTTCCCTTTTTCTCCTCAACAAGATGGATTAAACAAAAGAGTAATCAAAACTTTAGACCTTGAATGTTAAAATCCATATCACCCTTTAATGAATCCTCCTCCTCCTCTCTCTCTCTCTCACACACACAAAGAGACACATAGTTATCATTTATAATTGAAATTTGTTTATCTTGTATTTGTAACTATCATTTGTCTTCATGAGAATATGTTCTTGCCTTGGATGTTAATCTTTTCTCTTTTTGACTTTTACTGTTTTTGGAAGAAGAATATATATATGATTCCCTTCATGACACGAGTTTATAATTTTTTGGATGGTTGTGACAACTTATGCTGACACTTTGTTCGTTTATCCGTATAACAAAACCTTCTTTTTGGGCTTCCATTAGCACCCATCAATTTGATCAATGCACCCAGGACAATGAGAGAGAACTAAGAAAGTTTTTAAATCTTCTACAATTGAAATTTGACTTTCCAAGTAGAGCCTTATTACATGATAATCAAGCACTTGAGTTGCTTATTGAGATGCACTTGATAAAAACAAAACAACATTGATGCAATTCATTCAGGGTAAGCTTCTATGATTGATAGAAAGCTTGGGATTTTGATGGTCTTATAGCGACCAAATCCTCCTTCCCTCAGCAGCTTCTTCCATTCAACTTCACCTCTCTCCTTCCCACTTATTGTTTGTGCCATCATCGTCGGGTCGTACCTTTGAACAAAAGAGTCCCACAGTCCATTATTTGGAAGAAGAACCCCATCTACTATAACCACCTTCCCAATTTTCTCTGGGATAGCTTTGCGACAATTCTTCAGAATTTTAATGCATTTCTCATCATTCCAATTGTGAAGTATCCACTGAATCACAAATTAGAGTGTCACGAGTTAGTTTTAGTGCATCCTTCTCACCAAACTTATTATGGCTCTCATACTATAAATCTAACATTCCGATATACATTTAATTGACTAAAGATTCACGTTCGAAGTCTAACAAAATAACATTTTTGTGCATGTAATGCATGGATCTTACCTTCATGAAAATGGCATCAGCCTTAGGAATGACATCAAACATATCACCACCCACATGGATCACACCAGGGTACTTTGGTGCCCTAGCCACCACGTCCGCTAGGTCAAAATTGATACCTCTTATATGTGGATGACCCTTCACAATCTCAGCCACAGCCGTGCCTAGACCTCCTCCAACATCAACACTCAATTTTGGCATATGAATTCCTTGCTTATCTATCTTGACTTGAGATAATATGACCTAATGTTTAGTTTGAATCGTGTATTTTCAATTCTATTTAGTTAAGAATGGATTTGCGTCGTAATTACCAGGATAAGCTAACGTGCTGGCACATTTTTATTGTTTTATGGGTTGGAAACGAAATAATAATACCCAAGAAGAAGGAAACACAGAACAATCCAATCCAACTGATTAAAACTTTAGGTTTCGCCTGAAAATGGTCGGAGTTTGTCTTATAAATTTCCATCACACATATACACCATAATACGTGGCAAATCAAAGTTGATACCTTTGGTGTGTGGCCAGGATTTCAATAACCTTGACTTGATAAAAAAAAAACATAATAACCATGATCGTCTGAGATTTGTTCCTCTTACATCACATGGAAATATACAATCCAATTTTCTCATGTTTAATTTAATAAAAAATGAACTTAATTGCAAATCAGTGATTTTAAGTTCAAATTCCTGCGTGAACCCACCTCTTCTTCCAAATTTCAGAAAGAAAAAAGGATGCATTAATTGACATAACATAGCATGATTTAAGGTACATGCTAATGGTTTTCTTGCCAACACGGTCTTGGCCATTCGCTTTCAGTCCTCTCCCTTCCGCGCGGGGTGTGATGAACCATCAATAATCAATCATTCTCTGGTCCTACAACATTATCAATAATTATGACTTTTCCCCTTTTTTACGGTATTGCTTTCCGGCAATTTTTAAAAACCTTTACGCAAACTTCATCACTCCAATTATGCAACACCCATTGCATGTAAAATTTGAAATTATGATCCCAATTCATTTCATTTGATGTGAAATTTCGTTTAAAAAAAGGAAAAAACAAGTCATTTTCGGTTCCTATAATTTGTTTAAATTTTGGACAACGTCAAAATTTAAGGACGCATCCCAATTTCAGTCTAATGTTCTGTCCAAAACACTCATCTTCGTAAGGAAAACGTGCTTTGTCACGAAATTTCACTGAAATTTGATCGTGGAATGTGGAGGTTCACATCACATTTTAATGCCACGTAGTTTACAAACCCAAACATGAGAGGCAAAACTAATTGTGTGACCTCTTATCAGTGTTTCATCAAATTGGTATGCTTCCATTTGATCTCTCTTTCTCTCTCACACATACAAAGTGTATGATACTCCCATTCAATACTCCCATTAAAAATTTGTCATGCAGCTAGATTTAAAACTTCTTTTTTACATTCATAACAAAACTAAAGAAAAAAATAAATAACAAAGACATAAAAGGATAGGGAAAACGCCGTAACCACCTCCCACCCTACTCAACCCCTTACCCAGCAGTGCAGCCCCTCTCCTCTCCTCTCCTCTCTCTCTAAAACTGCAACGTGTCTTGAACCCATGGAACCACCAGCAAGATCTCATAAGCATTGAAAATGAGTCCAATTTTATTCAATTACTATTGACACATGATTTTTTATGAATGGTCTCTTTCTCCTGGTTTTTTATTTTCTTAATTTTGTTTCAAAATATAATAATTGGGTTTTTTGTCCAACTGCAAAAAAAAAAAAATTTACTTGTTTTGAAAAATGACACATGGTAAATTTTTAATTAGAATATCACAAACTAACATGGCGATAAAGTCTTATTCTACAATTTCTCGTTAAATTGAGGAGAATCTTAACTACTATCTATATAGTAGTTAGTGGACGATTAAAAATTCTGTTTCGATTCCATAGACGAGCATAAGGAAAACTAGTAGGTATATGCAAACGTGAGCAATAAAAAGAGATTTCATATTTCTTCATTCAGAGGCGTTGGTTGCTAGGTTAGGTGCTATTTTTTAGGTGAAAAGGGGATTGACTAATGTTATTTTTAGAGTGATGTTATTCAAATCGTCACATCTATTAGGTTCTCCGTTATAGGATCATTTTGTCATTGGTTTAGTTGTGGAGGATACCAAAATTTTGCTTTCTTAGGAAACTGGAGATGGATCATTTTTTCATTTCTTTAATTGTGGAGGATACCAAGTCATTATTGATATTTTTTGTTTGATGATTGTAACTAGTGGGCTTTTGTAATTGAGACCCCGGGGACCGGGGTTGCTCTATCAAGGTAAAGGTTATTTTTTTGGTGATTATGCAGAAGGAGAGTGGGCTACTTGGTTAGACCAATGACCAAACTTTATGTGTAGAGGCTTGCATAATCCTCTAGGGATCAGTCTTTTTTCTTTACTTGTTACTTTCTCACTATTAATAAAATATTATCGCTTTCCCAGATAATAAAATAAAATAAAATAAAATTCTATTACTATTTTTTTGGTTGCTCAAATACAGTCCCGATTTGAAAAAAGAAAATGCCAGAAATATTCATCCGGTGACATTATAATTGAAACAAATCATTGACATTATAACTGGAAAACAAGGTTGGATAAGATCACGTCACAAATATAAGCTGCCAGTGCCATATTATTAATAACTACAACACTTCACACTGATTTAAATTTTAAATCACACAGGGTAGGCCTCAATAATGGATACCAGAGCTGGAATTTTGATGATTTTGTAGCGAGGGAAACCTCCTTCTTTCAATATCTTCTCCCATTCATTTTCAGTCCTCTCCTTTCCACCTGACGCGTGTGCAATCATCACTAGATCCAACACCAATCGTGTGTCGTCCAGCACCCCATCACCACTTGGCTCTAGAACTATATCAACGATCATGATCTTCCCACCTCTCTCTGGTATTGCTTTTCGACAGTTCTTCAAAATCTTGATGCAATCACAGTCATTCCAATCGTGCATAATAAACTGCATAATCTCAATCAAAAGTTAGTGTATAATAAGCCAGTATGCCCTAGCTTCTTTCTCATATATTTTTTGTTTCATGACATACCTTCATGAAAACAGCATCAGCATTTGGAATGTGGTCCTCAAACATGTCACCTCCAACATGTGACACTCCATGGTACGATGGTGCTGTGGCTACAACATGTGGCAGATCAAAATTGAAACCCCTGATGTTGGGGTAGGCCTGCACAATCTCAGCCACTGCACTTCCTGTCCCACCGCCTACATCCACCAAGGACCCCACCCCATTAAACCCATGTCCATATTCTGTGAGTATTGCCTTCATCACAATCCTAGAAGTGCAGGCCATGCCATCGTTGAACAATTTGTTGAACCCTGGATTTTCAGAGGCAAAGTCCCAAATCTCAAGCCCATGCGCCTTCTTGAAGGCCGAAGGCCCTCCTTCTCTGACACATTGGCTGAAATAGTGCCATGGCGCCATTAGGGAGGGGTGATTCTCCATCACAAGCATTGGAGCTAGGCTCATCTCCGAGTCATGTAGCAGCCATCGTGACGAGCAGGTCAACCCGTAGACGGGTTCTCCCCCTTCGGACGGGTGATGAACGGCGAAGATGTTTCGGCGGACGAGAAGTCTCATGATGCGTGTGAGGCATGTGATGTCTGGAGAGGGTGCTGCTAAGTGTGAGGCTATTTGGGACAGAGTGATCATATGATCAGTAGGAGCATGAGAGTGTATTATATCAGCTATGCGTAGCTCCACAGCACATTTCAAGGCCATGGAATCTGCAAAGCCAAACATGTACTTCCATATATCTGCTTGACCTCTAAGCATTGCCTCAGCCTCTGTTTCTTCCATTTTGATTCTCTAGAGTTCTCACAAACAAAGCATATGCTATAAGCCTATAACATGGGTTATATAAAGATGGGAAGCATAGTAACATACCACACTAATGTCCAAACTTTTTGGTTAAATCTATACTCAATTGCTGGAGCAGGTACTAAACAATTGACAAAGCACCAAGCAGCCGAAAAATTACTATTTCTAACATGAGAAATGAGTTGCTAGATCCACATCTTGGATTGATTGGTTGGTAGATGCACATCGATAGATTTTTGTTTTGTTTTGTTTTTAATAGAAGCGAAGGTCTAAACAGAAAATAGAAATCATTGATTGGTTGAGTTTTTTGTACACATTGCCAAAGTGTCATGAGAATTAAAACTTGAGACCACTAGTCTGCAAATTAACATTATTTTTTATTGAACCTGGCGCATATGTATACAATCTTAAGATGCGAGGAAACTACTAGTAATTTGTGATTGGCTTCAGTTTTTTAAAATTTATTTATTTATTTTCATAAATCGTTAAGTAGTCTTTTTAATCCAAATAATTGTGAATGCTCAAATCGATGTCATCTCGGTTATATCAATAAAAACGTGCAATGCACGTCTAGCAACCAGTCAAGGGCATTGCTCACACACTAACAAACATGACAAGTTTTCGAACGTTTTTTTCCCTCCCTTTGTATATGTTTGAGTAGAGTACTTTAATATTGGGATTTATGAAAGTTTTTTGTATTTCTTCTCTCTGTTAGAATATAAATTATTAACTTATGAGTCTTTAATAGTGTAGATGTGATGAGATTAATATTCAACCATTTTATAATATGAAATTATAAGGACAATTATGATTGTAATGAACTAATAAATTATTAATCAATATGAAATGATATTATGAAGTGGGCTAAATCGAGTACTTAGTATCGTATTAAATTATTAACCAGTTAGCGCTTGAATGCTCATATTCAAATTATTTTATAATATGTTGTGAAGGGCCCCTCTAATGCAAAATCCTGGCTCCGCCACTGTTTCCATCCCCTTCTATTTCCTAGTTCTTCCCCTCTCTTCTTTTTCCGGTGTCGTTTCTCTAAATCTCTCTCCCTCCTCCAGTCTTCCTTCCCCTCATCTTTTGGGGAGACTTTTGGAGTCGAGATCTGTTTGGATTTTGGATCCTCTTGCCTAGATCTATTTGGATTTTGGAATTTGTTTGTTTTTGTTGTAGGTTCTTGGAGGATTTATGTTGTTACTGGATCTTTTACTTGATTGTGTTGCTAGATCTGTTGTCGCTAAGATGGATGGGTTGTGGTTGCTGCCGACCCAACTTCTTTTGTTTTATTGTGTTGTTGAAGCAGTCACTCGCAAATCACTGTAGTCGCCATGATGTAGTTTTCGCTTGGTCCACGCACACAAGGTTTTTCTACAGTTTTGGATATGGAGCTGCAAAAATGAAAGTTGACGGTTTGTGTTGGATTGGGTTTTGACATTGCGGCACTATGAGTTTAGCCTGTATGGTAGTACGAGTCTTTTCAGTTTGTCTGAGATGATGTGGAGCGGTGTGTTGTGAAATTTCTGATAAACTCACTGCCCTTAAAGATCTTGTTGTTGATGGACTTTAGACAAAGAACTCAATGATGGATGAGTCTTACACACACACACAAATTAACCAAGCACAAATGACACAAGTGTTTATAGAGGTTCAGCAAATTGCCTACATCCTCTTTGGTGATCACCTTGAGAAATTTCACTAATGAAGATAGGTTACAACTTTGGTTTACAAAAGGAAACCCCCTTAGAACACTACCCTCACAATCTGTTTCTCTCTCACCCTTGCTCAATACCTTGATACACTTAGAGAACTCTCTTGCTCTCCCCTTGGCTCTCTTGACAAAGCTGAAGACTCAAAACTCTAACAACTCAGAATTCCAGATTATACCACTTACAATTATTCAACTTGTTTTCTCCTCTTGTGTTATCTTACTTCACCCCATTTCCTACACAAGCCAATGGACATAGGATAAGGCACCATCTTTGTCCTCCACGTTCCTCCTTTAGTCAATAACTTAGACTAAATGTCAGATCAAGTAGGTAAATAACATTCCACTCAGCCTCCTCCCACTTACACCAGAAAAGAGAGAGTGATATCTTTGAAATAAGATAACCAATTAGCCATGAGTGCTATCCCAACTATCCAGCAGGTAGTCAACGTTCTTACACCTCAGAAGTGACCCACAAAGCCTCTGAAATCATGTGGAAAGCGATAGCCATCGAAAACACAGTTGAAAACACGTAAGAAAAACGTCACAGGCACGACTGGACGACCGGTCGCCAGCTCCTGGCGACCGGTCGCTTTTGAGCAGAATGCTCCAATTCGTTTCTCTGACAAAACGACCGGTCGTAAATGGCGTGAGACCGGTCGCTTCTCTATCGACGACCGGTCGCAAGGAGATAGCGACCGGTCGCTCTTCGACTTCCTGCAGACTTCTTTCATGTGTAAAAACGACCGGTCGCAAATGTCCAGCGACCGGTCGCTTTTAGGCAGATTCAAAATCTCCATTTTCAGCTGCCAAAACATCCTTGTATCTTTAGGTGAGCCATTTTTCCAACAATCTCCACCATGGCGAGCCTAATACTCCTTGTGGACATCATTGCCTTCTAGGACATCTGTAATGTCTTGAGAATCGTCCTAATAACTCTCAAGAACACCACCTCAATCTTTAGCATGTAACAAGATTGAGCAAGCTCAAACAATGCTTGAACTTTGCTGTTGTGACTGGCTTTGTTAGACAATCTGAAGCATTCTCCTTCGTATGAACCTTCATTACAGTGATGTCTCCATCATTCACCCAATCCCTTATCCGGTGGTATCTCACATCAATGTGTTTGGACCTTCCATGGAACACTTGATTCTTCACTAAGCATATAGCACTTTGACTGTCACTTTGAATCACCACCAAGTCTTGAGTAATCCCGAATTCCTTTGCCAATCTCTTCAGCCATACCGCTTCTTTTGAAGCTTCCGTTAAAGCCATATACTCCGCTTCCGTAGTAGACAAGGCACTAACCGATTGTAACACTGCTCTCCAACTAATCGGTCCTCCACCACAAGTGAAGACATATCCTGTGGTGGATCTCCTCTTGTCAAGATCTCCAGCATAATCAGAATCTACAAACCCCGACACACATGCCTTTCCTTGTTGTCTTTCAAACAATATCCCAAGCCTTTTGGTGCCCTTCAAGTACCTGAGAATCCATTTTGCTGCTGCCCAATGTTGCTTTCCAGGATTCGCCATATACCTTGACACCACACTTACGGCTTGAGCTAAGTCGGGGCGTGTACAAACCATTGCATACATGAGACACCCTACCAAGCTTGCATATGGAACTTTACTCATATATTCCTTCTCTTCTTCCGTAGAAGGACATAGCTGAGCACTTAACTTAAAATGCTCCGCCAAAGGAGTAGACACCGGCTTGCAATCCATCATATTGAACTTTTCAAGTACCTTGGAAATGTACTTGCTTTGTGACAGCCACAACTTGCCTTCATTTCTGCCTCTCCTTATCTCCATTCCTAGGATCTTTTGTGCAGCACCAAGATCCTTCATGTCAAACTCCCTTCCAAGCAATGTCTTCAAATTCTGGATTTTTGACATGTCTTTACATGCAATTAGCATGTCATCAACATAAAGAAGCAAAAGGATGAAGTTACCATCCTTGAATGCATGAGAGTAAACACAACAATCAGATTCACATCTTCTATACCCAATCTTCATCATGTAAGAATCAAAGCATTTATTCCACTGTCTTGGAGATTGCTTCAGCCCATATAAAGACTTCTTCAACCTACAAACCAGATTTTCCTTCCCTGCTTCAATGAACCCTTGAGGTTGGCACATGTAGATGTCTTCCTCCAATTCACCATGAAGGAAAGCAGTCTTCACATCCATTTGCTCCACCTCCATGTCCTCTTGTGCTACTATGGAGAGTAGTAGCCGTATAGAAGTATGTTTCACCACCGGAGAGAAGATTTCATCATAATCAACTCCCTCCTTTTGCAAGAATCCTTTTGCCACCAACCGAGCTTTGAATAAGGTGGCACCCTTCTCATGCATTTCTTCTTTCTTCCTAAACACCCATTTGCAGCCAATAACCTTGCGACCTTTGGGTTTAGGAACTAACTCCCAAACTGAGTTTTGGTGTAGAGATTCCATCTCTTGCATCATAGCTTCCATCCAACTTTCCCGTTCCTTGTTCTCAACAGCCTCTTGGAACGTGGTTGGTTCTTCTTCACTAGCATTTAGGGCATAGTGAACTGCATCCATCTCCCATCCAAACCTTTGAGGTGGTTTGATGGTTCTCTTGGGCCTGACCGAGCTATAGATAATGGCTCCACCTGTTCTTGAGCCTCTTCTTCTTCTTGAGTGTGTTGTTGATGCTGCCCAGCTTCTTCCTCTTCAATGTCAGACTCCACCTCCTCCTGAACGTCTTCAGTTGGCTGTTTCTGAGAAGTCTTTCTTGACACCTTCTTGAGTGGAACTTCAATGGTTGTTTCTTTCTCAACAACATCCTCCTTTGCCTCTGAATTCTTGACTTTGTTCATAGGTATGGTCTTCTCATCAAACACAACATTTCTGCGAGTATCTTCTTTCTCATACGTGTCAAACCACTCCTTGTTTGAGCACATATGATATGAGCACCCAGAATCCAAAATCCAATCGGAAGAGGAACACCTTGAAGAATTAGCCAATGCATTTGTTTTAACATTGCTATTAACACACAAAAGCTCACCATCACTCTCAGTGACAAACTCAGCTGTGTTTGCTGCATTCTTCCCTTTGTTCTTCTTCTCCTTCCATATGGGGCAATTTCTTTTCCAGTGCTCCTTTGACCCACACTCGAAACAACCTTCCTTTGCCTTGGATTTGGACCTTCCTCTATTGCCTTTCTTGCCATCACGCTTCTTTGAACGGCCTCTCTCTCCGGTCTTTGCAACTAGACCTTCACCTTGAGAGTTTTCTCCCGAACGTTGAGTCATCCTATGGTGTGTCATGATGTCTTGCACCACAGGCTCAAAATCAAGAGTAACCTTCCCGAACATAAGAGTGGTCCGGAAATGTTTATAGGACGGAGGTAAGGATGTCAACAACATAAGAGCCTTATCCTCCTAACTATAATTCACATCCATTCTCTGCAGTCAGCAACACATCTATTGAAACTACTTAGATGTTCCATTAGATTTCCTCCCTCCTCCATCTTAAGATTCAGGAGTTCTTCCTTGAGGAAGAGCTTGTTGGACAACGACTTCCCTGCAAACATTTCTTCGAGCTTCTCCCATGTTTGCTTCGCCGTATCCTTTATCACGTTGATGAGCACCTCATCGGAGAGGTAGTTTTCGATGGCTCCTCTGGCTAACTCGTCAAGAACTCCCCACTCATCATCCGTCATGCTTGCTGGCTTCTTCTCCTTGCCAACCAACACAACATGGAGTTGTTGTTGTGTAAGAGCTGACTTCATCCTTCGTTGCCAAAGAGTGAAGTTCTCCTTCCCTGTGAAAGGCTTTAACTCCACCTTCATGCTTGCTACCTGTGGTTGCTTCACATGATGTGAACTGCTACCACTCTCAGCTTCTAAGTCACTTGCCATCTTCAACACACTAGCACTCCAAGAGAAGAACTAGTTCCAGCTGCCAAACACAGCTCTCTAACCACTTGTTGTGAAATTTCTGATAAACTCACTGCCCTTAAAGATCTTGTTGTTGATGGACTTTAGACAAAGAACTCAATGATGGATGAGTCTTACACACACACACAAATTAACCAAGCACAAATGACACAAGTGTTTATAGAGGTTCAGCAAATTGCCTACATCCTCTTTGGTGATCACCTTGAGAAATTTCACTAATGAAGATAGGTTACAACTTTGGTTTACAAAAGGAAACCCCCTTAGAACACTACCCTCACAATCTGTTTCTCTCTCACCCTTGCTCAATACCTTGATACACTTAGAGAACTCTCTTGCTCTCCCCTTGGCTCTCTTGACAAAGCTGAAGACTCAAAACTCTAACAACTCAGAATTCCAGATTATACCACTTACAATTATTCAACTTGTTTTCTCCTCTTGTGTTATCTTACTTCACCCCATTTCCTACACAAGCCAATGGACATAGGATAAGGCACCATCTTTGTCCTCCACGTTCCTCCTTTAGTCAATAACTTAGACTAAATGTCAGATCAAGTAGGTAAATAACATTCCACTCAGCCTCCTCCCACTTACACCAGAAAAGAGAGAGTGATATCTTTGAAATAAGATAACCAATTAGCCATGAGTGCTATCCCAACTATCCAGCAGGTAGTCAACGTTCTTACACCTCAGAAGTGACCCACAAAGCCTCTGAAATCATGTGGAAAGCGATAGCCATCGAAAACACAGTTGAAAACACGTAAGAAAACGTCACAGGCACGGCTGGGCGACCGGTCGCCAGTTCCTGCGACCGGTCGCTTTTGCAGAATGCTCCAATTCGTTTCTGTGACAAAACGACCGGTCGTAAATGGCGTGAGACCGGTCGCTTCTCTCATCGACGACCGTCGCAAGGAGGATAGCGACCGGTCGCTCTTCGACTTCCTGACAGACTTCGATTCTGTGTAAAACGACCGGTCGCAAATGTCCAGCGACCGGTCGCTTTTAGGCAGATTCAAAATCTCCATTTTCAGCGCCAAAACATCCTTGTATCTTTAGGTGAGCCATTTTTCCAACACGGTGTTCTTGTTTCTTTGTTTGTTGTTGTCTAATAATTCTAGAAACTCTTTAGGAGTTTGCTGAAGTTTGTATTTTATTTTTCGACTTTTTGATACGGATTTGCCGTTTTGCCATTGCATGGTGAATCTGATTTGTAAGTCCTGAGTATAAGTTCTTTTGTCTGCGAATTGGAGTTTTAAGACTTTTTATATTTATGCGTAATTCTCTTCGGACCAAACCAAATTGTTTTTGTGTTTGGTCACTAGAGATATTGTACTCATATTTGGCACTATGACTGCTCTGAACTTTTTTTTTCTATTTTTATCAATAAATTACTATCGCTTTATCTATAATAAAAAATGAAAAGAAATTGTTGTGTTTAATGAGTATCTCGAGTGCAAATGTGTTCAAAGTTCGATATTATCAAGGTATCACCTACTAATATTAATGATTCCAAGTACAAATTATATTATCTTTTTCATGTAAGTACATGTTCAAGTATAACTCGAACCTTCTCAATTTTCCACATGGAATCAAATTTGTTCCTTTGCCAAATCGAATATAAACATTATGTTCTTTGATCAAATTTGTTCATTTGTGTATCGTACGTGTAAGTTGAAAGCTAGTAAATAATTGGTTTCCAAAAGATGGCTGTTGACTTTGTCAAGTAGACATTACTCTAAAGTTGTGTTTTGTCAAACGATGGTGATTGATGAACAGCTTCTATTTTGGACTTATGAAAATCATAAAACACCCAATTGAGGGAGGCCTTACAGGGCTCTTAGCCTGCAGCTTGGTGGGTTGAGCAGAGCCCAGCAATGGTTGAACAAAACCTTATTTTGAGCTTCCAAATGCACCCATCAATTTGATCAATGCACCCTCAGCAGCTTCTTCCATTCAACTTCACTTCTCTCCTTCCCACTTATGGTTTGTGTCATCATTGTTAACCTTTGATTCAGTGGACACTGCACAATTGGAATAATGAGAAATGCATTAAAATTCTGAAGAATTGTCGCGAAGCTATCTCTGAGAAAATTGGGAAGGTGGTTATAGTAGATTGGAAAAATCTCATGAGACGTGAGAGGAGATGTTGAAGGTGAGGCGATTTGTGCTGCAATTTGAGACAAGGTCTTGACCATGAGAGTTTATGATGTCTACTCCACAGCACACTTCAAGGCCATGCTTTCAACAAAGTTGTACGTGTAACGCAAAATGTCAACTTGGCCTTGTAGTATGGCTTTCTCTTCCTTCACTTTTAGCATTGCCATGATCTCTCTCTTCAAAGAACTAACAAAAAAACTTAGTTTTATAGTTAAAACTTTGCAGGGATTAGATATAATGCCTAATTTACTAGCGTTTCCTTACGCGATTTGGCATATGAATTCCTTGCTTATCTATCTTGACTTGACATATGACCTGATGTTTAGTCTGAATTGTGTATTTTCAATTCTACTTAGTCAAGAATGGATTTGCATCATAACCAGGATAAGCTAACATGCTGGTATATTTTTATTGTTTTATGGGTTGGAAACGAAATGATAATACACAAGAAGAAGGAAACACAGAACAGTCCAATCCAACTGATTAAAATTGGTTAGGTTTCGCCTGAAAATGGTCTGAGTTCGTCTTATAAATTTCCATCACTCATATACACCATGACATGTGGCAAATCAAAGTTGATACCTTTGGTGTGTGGCCAGGATTTTATGATCTCGCCTATAACCTCTCCGGTCCCACCTCCCACATTCAACAATGATTTCAATACAACAGAGCTCATCTTTATACACTGATAAGAAAGCCCTCATCATGATCTTGACCTCACATGTGAAAGTTATATATATCGGATCAACATAATAACCATGACTTGATTAAAAAAAAACATAATAACCATAACCATGACCGTCTAAGATTTGTTCATCTTGTATGGTCTGGAAATACATAATTAAATTTTCTCGGGTCTAGTCCATTAAAAAATAACCTTAACTTATAAACCAATGATTTTAGCTCATAATCTTTACTTTGTGGCTTTCTATTTTTCTCGTTCTTTCGGTTTGATTTGTGTCCTATATGCTTTCCCTTTTTCTCCTCAACAAGATGGATTAAACAAAAGAGTAATCAAAACTTTAGACCTTGAATGTTAAAATTGATGTTGTGAATTAATGACTAACTCACTGCCCTTAAAGATCTTGTTGTTGATGGACTTTGGACAAAGAACTCAATGATGGATGAGACTTACACACACACACTAAATTAACCAAGCACAAATGACACAAGTGTTTATAGAGGTTCAGCAATTTGCCTACATCCTCTTTGGTGATCACCTTGAGAAATTTCACTAATGAAGATAGGTTACAACTTTGGTTTACAAAAGGAAACCCCCTTAGAACACTACCCTCACAATCAGTTTCTCTCACACCCTTTCTCAACACCTTGATACACTTAGAGAACTCTCTTGCTCTCACCTTGACTTTCTTGACAAAACTGAAAACTCCAACTCTCTCACAATTTCCAGCTTCTGCCACTTACTATTATTCAACTTGTTCTTCTCCTCTTGTGTTATCTTACTTCACCCCATTTCCTACACAAGCCAATGGACAAGAGATACGACATAATCTTTGTCCTCCACGTTCCTCCTTTAGTCACCACTTAGACTAAATGTCAGATCAAGTAGGTAAATAGAATCCTACTCAGCCACCTCCATTAAACCAGAAAATGGAGATAAGATTATTCAAAATAAGACAACCAATTAGTCATGAGTGCTCTCCCAACTATCCAGCAGGTAGTCAACCCTCTTTCAACTCAGAAGTGACCCATTAAGCCTCTGAAATCTTGTGGAAAACGATAGCCCTCGAAAACATAGTTGAAAACACGTAAGAAAATGTCACAGGCACGACTGGGACGACCGTCGCCAGGAACTGGAGACCGGTCGCTTTTGGGCAGAAGCTTCAGTTTGATTCTCTGACAGGACGACCGGTCGCAAATGGCGTGCGACCGGTCGCTTGCTCTATCGGCGACCGTCGCTCGCTCGACTTCCTACAGACTTCATTTCTGTGTAAAAACGACCGATCGCAAATGTCCTGCGACCGGTCGCTTTTAGAGAATTTAAATCATTCCTTTCAGCGCCAAAACAACCTTGTATCCTTAGGTGAGCCATTTTTTCCAACAATCGATATCTCCCTTTAATGATTCCTCCTCCTCCTCTCCGCAGCTCCATTTTGTTGGGGTGTCTTCTTCATGGTAAAGTGCCTTTTAATGCCTTCACTTTTGCAAAACCCAAGGAACTTGCTGTCCTTATATTCACCACCATTGTCACTCTTTAGGATCTTGATTTTTCTTCCGGTTAGGTTCTCTACTTCCGCCTTCCACTCTTTGAATTTGGTGAAGACCTCAGATTTCTCCTTCATGAAGTAGACCCAAACCTTCCTGGAAAACTCATCCAAGAAAGTCACGAAATAGCGAGCTCCACCCTTCCATTTAACGGGTGATGGCCCCCATACATCCGTGTGAATATAATCTAGCACACCTGTGCTTTCTTCCTCTTTGTTTCGCTGCTTGAAAGCTATTTTTGATTGCTTTCCCATGGTACAAAATCTGGAGAACTCAAGCTTGCAACTTTGAACACCATTCAACAACTTTCTTTTGTGTAGTTCCTGCATGCCCCTCTCACTCATATGCCCTAGCCTTAAATGCCAAAGCTGAGTTTCATCTTCCGAGTCCTTGCTTGTAGATACAGCTGCTCCACCTATGATTGTTGTACCACACAACCTATATAGACAGTTAGGTTGAATTTCTCCCTTCATAATCACAAGTGAACCTTTTGAGATTATGAGTTTCCCTCCATTTGCTTTGAATGAATAACCATTCTTATCAAGAGTTCCAAGAGAAATGAGATTCTTACGCAACTTTGGAATGTGCCTTACCATTCCAAGCGTCCTAACAGCCCCATCATGTATCTTCACCTTGATTGTACCGGTGCCTTTGACTCTACACATTGAGCCATCCCCCATCATCACTTCACTGCTATCTTCTTTCTCATACGTGTCAAACCACTCCTTGTTTGAGCACATATGATATGAGCACCCGGAATCCAAAATCCAATCGGAAGAGGAACACCTTGAAGAATTAGCCAGTGCATTTGTTTTAACATTGCTATTAACACACAAAAGCTCACCATCACTTTCTGTGACATCCTCAGCTGTGTTTGCTGCATTCTTCCCTTTCTTCTTCTTCTCCTTCCATATGGGGAAATTCTTTTTCCAATGCTCCTTTGACCCACACTCGAAACAACCTTCCTTTGCCTTGGATTTGGACCTCCCTCTGTTGCTTTTCTTGCCTTCACGCCTCTTTGAACGACCTCTCTCTCCGGTCTTTGCAACTAGACCTTCGCCTTGAGAGTTTTCTCCCGAACGTTGAGTCATCCTATGGTGTGTCATGATGTCTTGCACCACAGGCTCAAAATCAAGAGTAACCTTCCCGAACATAAGAGTGGTTCGAAAATGTTTATAGGACGGATGTAAGGATGTCAACAACATAAGAGCCTTATCCTCCTAACTATAATTCACATCCATTCTCTGCAGTCAGCAACACATCTATTGAAACTACTTAGATGTTCCATTACATTTCCTCCCTCCTCCATCTTAAGATTCAGGAATTCTTCCTTGAGGAAGAGTTTGTTGGACAACGACTTCCCTGCAAATATTTCTTCGAGCTTCTCCCATGTTTGCTTCGCTGTATCCTTTATCACGTTGATGAGCACCTCATCGGAGAGATAGTTTTCGATGGCTCCTCTGGCTAACTCGTCAAGTACTCCCCACTCATCATCCGTCATGCCTGCCTGGCTTCTTCTCCTCGCCAACCAACACAACATGGAGCTGTTGTTGTGTAAGAGCTGACTTCATCCTTCGTTGCCAAAGAGTGAAGTTCTCCTTGCCTGTGAAAGGCTTTAACTCCACCTTCATGCTTGCTGCCTGTGGTTGCTTCGGATGCCTGTAACTCTACCACTCTCAGCTTCCAAGTCACTTGCCATCTTCAACACACTAGCACTCCAAGAGAAGAACTAGCTCCAGCTGCCAAACACAGCTCTGATACCACTTGTTGTGAATTAATGACTAACTCACTGCCCTTAAAGATCTTGTTGTTGATGGACTTTGGACAAAGAACTCAATGATGGATGAGACTTACACACACACTAAATTAACCAAGCACAAATGACACAAGTGTTTATAGAGGTTCAGCAATTTGCCTACATCCTCTTTGGTGATCACCTTGAGAAATTTCACTAATGAATATAGGTTACAACTTTGGTTTACAAAAGGAAACCCCCTTAGAACACTACCCTCACAATCAGTTTCTCTCACACCCTTTCTCAACACATTGATACACTTAGAGAAGTCTCTTGCTCTCACCTTGGCTTTCTTGACAAAACTGAAAACTCCAACTCTCTCACAATTTCTAGCTTCTGCCACTTACTATTATTCAACTTGTTCTTCTCCTCTTGTGTTATCTTACTTCACCCCATTACCTACACAAGCCAATGGACAAGAGATAAGACATAATCTTTGTCCTCCACGTTCCTCCTTTAGTCACCACTTAGACTAAATGTCAGATCAAGTAGGTAAATAGAATCCCACTCAGCCTACCTCCATTAAACCAGAAAATGGAGAGAAGATTATTCAAAATAAGACAACCAATTAGCCATGAGTGCTCTCCCAACTATCCAGCAGGTAGTCAACCCTCTTTAAACTCAGAAGTGACCCATTAAGCCTCTGAAATCTTGTGGAAAGCGATAGCCCTCGAAAACATAGTTGAAAACACGTAAGAAAACGTCACAGGCACGACTGGGACGACCGGTCGCCAGCTCCTGTGACCGGTCGCTTTTGGGCAGAAGCTTCAGTTTGATTCTCTGGCAGGACGACCGGTCGCAAATGGCGTGCGACCGGTCGCTTGCTCTATCGCGACCGGTCGTAAGAGATAGCGACCGATCGCTCGTCGACTTCCTGACAGACTTCGTTTCTGTGTAAAAATGACCGGTTGCAAATGTCCTGCGACCGGTCGCTTTAGAGAGATTTAAATCCTTCCTTTCAGCGCCAAAACAACCTTGTATCCTTAGGTGAGCCATTTTTTCCAACAATCGATATCTCCCTTTAATGATTCCTCCTCCTCCTCTCTCTCACACACACAGTAGGACGGATCTATTCCCACGCTAAGCCTATAGTAATACTCCTAGCCCACCCAAGCAAACCCCACACACCCTCTTACGCAGAAAACATCCCTTAGCTAATGCATGCATAGAAAAAAAAAACATGAAGAAAGAGACAATCATCCCTGCTACACGTCAATCAAACATGCACTTCAATGCTTAATTAAAGCAAACCAAATTAATCTTCAATTGTTAATCTTCTTTTATTGTCTTAATTTGTTGATGTTGAAATTTGGGGACTTTTTAGAGTTTATAAAGTATCAATTAGGGATTTACAATTTTTTATTTCAAAAAATTATGTGTAATTTTTTCTTTTGGCATGGCCTAGACATTTGATTGTACAGGTTTTGTAATTAAAAATAAACAAATGAAAGTAGGTCAGCCCTTTATAGTCCCCTAAAATTCCAATATATTTTTAATTATAATCATTCATGTTTTACGCCATAAAGCCTTAATCTTAATAATTTCTACATTTTTGGAAAGAAAAAAATAGCTTCTACATTTGTTAGTATGAGTTTATTTTTTTTGTTGGTTAGTGTGAGTTTTTGTTTTGGTTAATTAATATAGGTTTTCTGTTTTTAAAAAAATTGGAAATCTATACACGTCGATCCCATTAATTGTGTTCCTCCCTTCAAGGTTTGTATCTAAGGTAAATCTAGCCCACTCTAATTTGAAATCCTGGGTCCGTCCCTCACACACACAAAGAGACACATAGTTTTCATTTATAATTGAAATTTGTTTATCTTGTATTTGTAACTATCATTTGTCTTCATGAGAATATGTTCTTGCCTTGGATGTTAATCTTTTCTCTTTTTGACTTTTACTGTTTTTGGAAGAAGAATATATGATTCCCTTCATGACACGAGTTTATAATTTTTTGGATGGTTGTGACAACTTATGCTGACACTTTGTTCGTTTATCCGTATAACAAAACCTTCTTTTGGGCTTCCATTAGCACCCATCAATTTGATCAATGCACCCAGGACAATGAGAGAGAACTAAGAAAGTTTTTAAATCCTCTACAATTGAAATTTGACTTTCCAAGTAGAGCCTTATTACACGATAAATAAGCACTTGAGTTGCTTATTGAGATGCACTTGATAAAAACAAAACAACATTGATGCAATTCATTCAGGGTAAGCTTCTATGATTGATAGAAAGCTTGGGATTTTGATGATCTTATAGCGACCAAATCCTCCTTCCCTCAGAGCTTCTTCCATTAATTCAACTTCACTTCTCTCCTTCCCACTTATTGTTTGTGCCATCATCGTCAGGTCGTACCTTTGAACAAAAGAGTCCCACAATCCATTATTTGAAAGAAGAACCCCATCTACTATAACCAACTTCCCAATTTTCTCTGGGATAGCTTTGCGACAATTCTTCAGAATTTTAATGCATTTCTCATCATTCCAATTGTGAAGTATCCACTGAATCACAAATTAGAGTCTCACGAGTTAGTTTTAGTGCATACGTCTCACCAAATTTATTATGGCTCTCAGACTATAAATCTAACATTCCGGTACACATTTAATTGACTAATTAAAGATTCACGTTCAAAGTCTAACAAAATAACATTTTTGTGCATGTAATGCATGGATCTTACCTTCATGAAAATGGCATCAGCCTTAGGAATGACATCAAACGCATGTCACAACCCACATGGATCACACCAGGGTACTTTGGTTTGGTGCCCTAGCCACCACGTCCGCTAGGTCAAAATTGATACCTCTTATATGTGGATGACCCTTCACAATCTCAGCCACATCCGTGCCTAGACCTCCTCCAACATCAACAATCAATCTCACGCCATCAAACCCTTGTTTATAAGTCGACAAGATTGTTTTCATGACAATTCTAGACGTGCATGCCATACCCTCTTTGAAGTAATTTCCCAATTCAGATTTCTCACTTGGGATATCATATAAGCTACACCCATTTGCTTTCTGAAACCCACATCCACCTTCCTTTATGCATTGGCTTAGGCAATGCCAGGAGGCTAAGTGATGGGATTGATTGGCCATGAGCACTAGAGGGGCCAGGCTTTGCTCCTCATTGCTCAAAAGCCACTTGGATGAACTCGTGAGGCCGTAGAGGGCGTCACCTGTTTTTGGATCAATGGTTGCCTCGAAGAGGTTCCTGTGGACCAAAAATCTCATGAGACGTGAGAGGAGATCAAGGTCGGTTGAAGGCGAGGCAATTTGTGGTGAAATTTGAGATAAGGTGATAGGTTGGCCATGGCCATGAGAGTTTATGATGTCTGCAATGCCAAGCTCCACAGCACACTTCAAGGCCATGCTCTCAACAAAGTTGTACGTGTAACGGAAAATGTCAACTTGGCCTTGTAGTATGGCTTCCTCTTCCTTCACTTCTAGCATTGCCATGATCTCTCTCTTCAAAAGAACTAATGAAAAAGAAAACTTAGTTTATATAGTTAAAACTTTGCAGGCATTAGATATAATGCCTAACTTACTAGCGTTTCCTTACACAATTTGGCATATGAATTCCTTGCTTATCTATCTTGACTTGACATATTACCTAATGTTTAGTCTGAATCCTGTATTTTCAATTCTATTTAGTCAAGAATGGATTTGCATCGTAATTACCAGGATAAGCTAACATGCTGGTATATTTTTATTGTTTTATGGGTTGGAAATGAAAAAATAATACACAAGAAGAAGGAAACATAGAACAGGTCCAATCCAACTGATTAAAACTGGTTAGGTTTCGCCTGAAAATGGTTTGAGTTCGTCTTATAAATTTCCGTCACGCATATACACCATGATATGTGGCAAATCAAAGTTGATACCTTTGGTGTGGCCAGGATTTCAATAACCATGACTTGATAAAAAAAAACATAATCGATCGTCTGAGATTTGTTCCTCTTGTATCACACGGAAATACACAATCCAATTTTCTCGGGTTTAGTTAAGTAAAAAATGACCTTGATTGACAAACCAATAATTTTAGGTTTGAATTCTCACGACACATTGACGGTGTGTGAACCCACCTTTTCTTCCAAATTTAGAAAGAAAAAAGGATGCATTAATTGACATAACATAGCATGATTTAAGGTACATGCTAATGGTTTTCTTGCCAACAGTTTCATATTACAGGGGATATAAAAGCAAGAGAGAAAGGCAAGATGTACTTCGTTTTTATTTTTTGGTGACACATGCAGGAAAGACCTCGATGATGGAGGGTATATATGGAAGATTGGTGATTTTGTAACCAGAGAAGCCTCCTTCCTCTAACAATTTCTTCCATTCGCTTTCAGTCCTCTCCCTTCCGCTCGGGGTGTGATGAACCATCATCAAAAAATCCAACACTAACCGCATATCGACCAATGGACTATCATTCTCTGGCTCTACAACATTATCAATAATTATGGCTTTTCCCCTTTTTTTCCGGTATTGCTTTCCGGCAATTTTTCAAAACCTTCACACAAACTTCATTACTCCAATTATGCAACACCCACTGCATGTAAATTTTGAAATTATGATCCCAATTCATTTCATTTGATGTGAAATTTCGTTTAAAAAAAGGAAAAACAAAATTCATTTTCAGTCCCTATAATTTGTTCTAATTTTGGAAAGCGTCAAAAATTAAGGACACATCCCAATTTCAATCTAATGTTCCGTCCAAAACACTCCTCTTCGTAAGGAAAACGTGCTATGTCACGAAATTTCACTGAAATTTGAACGTGTCTATAAATTGGTAATGTGGAGGTTCACATCAAATTTAATGCCATGCAATTTACAAACCCAAACATGAGAGGCAAAACTAATTGCGTGACCTCTTACCAGTGTTTAATCAAATTGCTATGCTTCCATTTGATCTCTCTTTCTCTCTCAGGCATACAAAGTCTTTATTAGGGAGTTACAATAGTATTTCAGTTACAATAGTTAATCCTACTAATGATAAGAAATGGTCAGTTGTCAGTTACGTTGTTATTAGGCCATAACTCCATATTTATGTTTATGATAATGGCTTGTTGTAACTTTAGATTATTCTCTACAGACTTTATATATATATATATATATATATATTGTATAATGATCATATGAATAATATAAGGGAAAATCAGCTTCTACATGGTATTAGAGCTAATGGCTAACGCCGATTAGCGATCCTCTAGTTGCCAACATTGAGAGTCGTTGGCGCTCCTCACCCGTAAGAGTGTTCATTTCTGTACAATCATTTTTCCTCTCTTCTTCTCAAAGATGAATATTGTTGTTTTTTTCCCTCTCCTCCATTGCTTAGTGCCTCTTCCATTCCTCAGATACCTAGTCCCACTCCTCATCCATGTCTGTCTCTTAACATGATGGTCAGATCTCTATTCTCCCTCAGAGAACACACCTCTCTATCGTTGTTTCCCTCTTTCTCTTGAAATCTCTCTCCACTTCTTTGTCTCCGTCGCGCTGCCTCTCTTCCATTTGCAAGCCTTGTCAATGCTTGTCGAATTTTATCCTAGTCTACGATTGTGGTTTCTCTCTCCCATGTTTTTCTAGATGGTTTCTATATCGTGATTTCCATATCGTTCACCTAGCCATCTCTCTTTCCTCCCCAAGCCTCGTCAACGCTCGCTGACCTTCTTTGCTGTGCTACACTGCCGCTATTCCCTTTGCACATCCCTTGTTTCTTCCTCTGTGTTGCCGACTTGGTATCGACCACTCAAGCCCTATCACTGTGTTGCCGACTTGGTATCTCTATGTTGCTGCTTTGGTATCGGCCTCTTACGCTCTATCTCTGCTACTCGCTGGTGTTCTCCTCCCCTCTTAAACCCAATCTCTTTCTTTGATTATACTACTTGGTCTCTGTCTTTTCGCTGTTCTTTTGCGCTGCCTTCTTCTTCTTCTTGCTACCTGGTATAGTCTTCGTATCTTTATAATTATTTTATATTATTGGGGTGTTTTCTTCTCTTCTTTTCAATTGTGTTTTCTCTCTCCCCGTCATGGGTTGTTTTTGGCATCTTGAATTTGTTGGAAAAATGGCTCACCTAAGGATACAAGGTTGTTTTGGGGCTAAAGGATGATTTTGAATTGCTCGAAGCGACCGGTCAGGACATTTGCGACCGGTCGTTTTTCAGAGAAACGAAGTCCTGGAACAAAACCAACGAGCGACCGGTCGCCAACTCTTCGCGACCGGTCGCATGAAGCAAAAGCGACCGGTCGCATGACATTTGCGATCCGGTCGTTTTTTGAGTAGAATCAAAGTCTGGAGAGAAAACTTCTGGCGACCGTCGCGAGGAACTAATTGGTTATCTTATTTTGAATAATCACTCTCATTTTCTGGTGTAAGTGGGAGGTGGCTGAGTGGGATATTATTTACCTACTTGATCTAGCTTTTAGTCTAACTGGATTACTAAAGGGGGAACGTGGAGGACAAAGATTATGTCTTATCTTTTTGTCCATTGGCTTGTGTAGGTAATGGGGTGAAGTAAGATAACACAAGAGGGGAAAAACAAGTTGAATATAGGTAGTGGCAAAAGCTGGAAGTGAGTATGTTGGAGTTTTCAGTTTGTTAAGTTCAAGCCAAGGGGAGAGCAAGATAGTTCTCTAAGTGTATCAAGGTGTTGAGCAAGGGTGTGAGAGAAACTGATTGTGAGGGTAGTGTTCTAAGGGGGTTTCCTTTTGTAAACCAAAGTTGTAACCTATATTCATTAGTGAAATTTCTCAAGGTGATCACCAAAGAGGATGTAGGCAAATTGCTGAACCTCTATAAACACTTGTGTCATTTATGCTTGGTTAATTTTTGTGTGTGTGTGTAAGTTTCATCCATCATTGAGTTCTTTGTCTAAAGTCCATCTACAACAAGATCTTTAAGGGAAGTGAGTTAGTCATTAATTCACAACAAGTGGTATTGAGAGCTTGTGTTTGGCAGCTGGAGCTAGTTCTTCTCTTGGAGTGCTAGTGTGTTGAAGATGGCAAACGACTTGGAAGCTGAGAGTGGTAGCAGGTCACAGGCATCTAAGCAACCACAGGCAGCAAGCATGAAGGTGGAGTTAAAGCCTTTCACAGGCAAGGAGAACTTCACTCTTTGGCAACGAAGGATGAAGTCAGCTCTTACACAACAACAGCTCCATGTTGTGTTGGTTGGCAAGGAGAAGAAGCCAGCGGGATGACAGATGATGAGTGGGGAGTACTTGACGAGTTAGCCAGAGGAGCCATCGAAAACTATCTCTCCGATGAGGTGCTCATCAACGTGACAAAGGATACAGCGAAGCAAACATGGGAGAAGCTCGAAGAGATGTTTGCAGGAAGTCGTTGTCCAACAAACTCTTCCTCAAGGAAGAGCTCCTGAATCTTAAGATGGAAGAGGGAGGAAATCTAATGGAACATCTAAGTAGTTTCAATAGATGTGTTGCTGACTTGCAGAGAATGGATGTTAATTATAGTCCGGAAGGATAAGGCTCTTATGTTGTTGACATCCTTACCTCCGTCCTATAAACATTTCCGGACCACTCTTATGTTCGGGAAGGTTACTCTTGATTTTGAGCCTGTGGTGCAAGACATCATGACACACCATAGGATGACTCAACGATTGGGAGAAAACTCTCAAGGTGAAGGTCTAGTTGCAAAGACCGGAGAGAGGGGTCGTTCCAAGAGGCGTGAAGGCAAGAAAGGCAACAGAGGAAGGTCCAAATCCAAGGCAAAGGAAGGTTGTTTCGAGTGTGGGTCAAAGGAGCACTGGAAAAGAAATTGCCCCATATGGAAGGAGAAGAAGAACAAAGGGAAGAATGCAACAAACACAGCTAAGGATGTCACAGAAAGTGATGGTGAGCTTTTGTGTGTTAATAACAATGTTAAAACAAATGCATTGGCTAATTCTTCAAGGTGTTCCTCTTCCCATTGGATTTTGGATTCCGGGTGCTCATATCATATGTGTTCAAACAAGGAGTGGTTTGACACGTATGAGAAAGAAGATAGCAGTGAAGTGATGATGGGGGATGGCTCAATGTGTAGAGTCAAGGCACCGGTACAATCAAGGTGAAGATACATGATGGGGCTGTTAGGACGCTTGGAATGGTAAGGCACATTCCAAAGTTG
Organism: Prunus fruticosa; assembly: GCA_018703695.1. Classification (NCBI taxonomy): domain Eukaryota; kingdom Viridiplantae; phylum Streptophyta; class Magnoliopsida; order Rosales; family Rosaceae; genus Prunus; species Prunus fruticosa. The sequence continues at coordinate 33,062,438 of CM031919.1, forward strand.
CGTAAGAATCTTATTTCCCTTGGAACTCTTGATAAGAATGGTTATTCATTCAAAGCAAATGAAGGGAAACTCATAATCTCAAAAGGTTCACTTGTGATTATGAAGGTAGAAATTCAACCTAACTGTCTATAGAGGTTGTGTGGTACAACAATCATAGGTGGAGCAGCTGTATCTACAAGTAAGGACTCGAAAGATGAAACTCAGCTTTGGCATTTGAGGCTAGGGCATATGAGTGAGAGGGGCATGCAGGAACTACACAAAAGAAAGTTGTTGAAAGGTATTCAAAGTTTCAAGCTTGAGTTCTGCAGATTTTGTACCATGGGAAAGCAATCAAAAATAGCTTTCAAGCAGCGAAACAAAGAGGAAGAAAGCACATGTGTGCTATATTATATTCACACGGATGTATGAGGGCTATCACGTTAAATCTAAGGGTGGAGCTCGTTATTTCGTGACTTTCTTGGATGAGTTTTCCAGGAAGGTTTGGGTCTACTTCATGAAGGAGAAATCTGAGGTCTTCACCAAATTCAAAGAGTGGAAAGCGGAAGTAGAAAACCTAACCGGAAGAAAAATCAAGATCCTAAAGAGTGACAATGGTGGTGAATATAAAGACGGCAAGTTCCTTGAGTTTTGTAGAAGTGAAGGCATTAAAAGGCACTTTACCGTGAAAAAGACACCCCAACAAAATGGAGCTGCAGAGAGGATGAACCGAACTCTCATGGAGCGTGAGAGATGTATGAGAATTCATGCAGGGTTGCCCGAATCTTTTGGGCAGAAGAGTAACCACGCTGCCTGTATGGTTAACCAGTTCGCCTTCAAGAAATCTTGAGTTCAAATGTACAGAGGAGGTATGGTCTAATAAGTCAATTGATTATTCGAATCTTAAGGTGTTTGGATGCAAGTGCATATGCACTTATTCCTAGTGATGAAAGATCCAAGTTGAAGCCAAAGTCTCTTGAATGTATTTTCATCGGATTTGAGAGTGGTGTGAAGGGCTACAAGCTATGGGATCCTGTGAACCACAAGAAGATACTCGCAGAAATGTTGTGTTTGATGAGAATACCATACTTATGAACAAAGTCAAGAATTCAGAGGCAAATGAGGATGTTGTTGAGAAAGAAACAACCATTGAAGTTCCACTCAAGAAGGTGTCAGAAAGACTTCACGGAAACAGCCAGACTGAAGACGTTCAGGAGGAAGTGGAGTCTGACATTGAAGAGGAAGAAGCTGGGCAGCATCAACAACACACTCAAGAAGAAGAAGAGGCTCAAGAACAGGTGGAGCCATCATCTATAGCTCGATCCAGGCCCAAGAGAACCATCAAACCACCTCAAAGGTTTGGATGGGAGATGGATTCAAGTTCACTATGCCCTAAATGCTAGTGAAGAAGAACCAACCACGTTCCAAGAGGCTCTTGAGAACAAGGAACGGGAAAGTTGGATGGAAGCTATGATGCAAGAGATGGAATCTCTACACCAAAACTCAGTTTGGGAGTTAGTTCCTAAACCCAAAGGTCGCAAGGTTATTGGCTGCAAATGGGTGTTGAGGAAGAAAGAAGAAATGTATGAGAAGGGTGCCGACCTTATTCAAAGCTCGGTTGGTGGCAAAAGGATTCTTGCAAAAGGAGGGAGTTGATTATGATGAAATCTTCTCTCCGGTGGTGAAACATACTTCTATACGACTACTACTCTCCATAGTAGCACAAGAGGACATGAATGTGGAGCAAATGGATGTGAAGACTGCTTTCCTTCATGGGGAATTGGAGGAAGACATCTACATGAGCCAACCTCAAGGGTTCATTGAAGTAGGGAAGGAAAATCTGGTTGCAGGTTGAAGAAGTCTTTATATGGGCTGAAGCAATCTCCAAGACAGTGGAACAAGTGCTTCGATTCTTACATGATGAAGATTGGGTATAGAAGATGTGAATCTGATTGTTGTGTTTACACTCATGCATTCAAGGATGGTAATATGATCCTTTTGCTTCTTTATGTTGATGACATGCTAATTGCATGTAAAGACATGTCAAAAATCCAGAATTTGAAGACATTGCTTGGAAGGGAGTTTGACATGAAGGATCTTGGATCCTGCACAAAAGATCCTAGGAATGGAGATAAGGAGAGACAGAAATGAAGGCAAGTTGTGGCTGTCACAAAGCAAGTACATTTCCAAGGTACTTGAAAGGTTCAATATGATGGATTGCAAACCGGTGTCTACTCCTTTGGCGGAGACATTTCAAGTTAAGTGCGAAGGAATGTCTTTCTACGGATATGGAGAAGGAAGAAATGAGTAAGGTTCCATATGCAAGCTTGGTAGGGTGTCTCATGTATGCAATGGTCTCACACGCCCGGACTTAGCTAAAGCCATAAGTGTGGTGTCAAGGTATATGGCGAATCCTGGAAGACAACATTGGACAGCAGCAAAATGGATTCTCAGGTACTTGAAGGGCACCAAAAGGCTTGGGATATTGTTTGAAAGACAACAAGGAAAGGCATGTGTGTCGGGGTTTGTAGATTCTGATTATGCTGGAGATCTTGACAAGAGGAGATCCACCACAGGATATGTCTTTACTTGTGGTGGAGGACCGATTAGTTGGAGAGCGAGTGTTACAATCGGTTAGTGCATTGTGTACAACAGAAGCGGAGTATATGGCTCTAACAGAAGCTTCAAAAGAAGCGGTATGGCTGAAGAGATTGGCAAAGGAATTCGGGATAGCTCAGACTTGGTGGTGATTCAAAGTGACAGTCAAAGTGCTATATGTTTAGTGAAGAATCAAGTGTTCCATGGGAGGTTCAAAGAGATTGATGTGAGATACCACCAGGATAAGGGATTGGGTGGATGATGGAGACATCACGATAATGAAGGTTCATACAAAGGAGAACGCTTCAGATTGTCTAACAAAGCCAGTCACACAGCAAATTTCAAGCATTGTTTGAGCTTGCTCAATCTTGTTACATGCTAAAGATTGAGGTGGAGTTCTTGAGAGTTATTAGGACGATTCTCAAGACATTACAGATGTCCTAGAAGGCAATGATGTCCACAAGGAGTATTAGGCTCGCCATGGTGGAGATTGTTGGAAAAATGGCTCACCTAAGGATACAAGGTTGTTTTGGCGCTAAAAGGATGATTTTGAATCTCTCGACCACTCAAGCCCTATCACTGTGTTGCCGACTTGGTATCTCTATGTTGCTGCTTTGGTATCGAGCCTCTTGCGCTCTATCTCTACTCGACCTGGTGTTCTCCTCCCCTTTTAAACCCAATCTCTTTCTTTGATTATACTCCTAGTCTCCGTCTTTCATCTTCTTTTGCAGCTGCCTTTTCTTCTTCTCTATTCCTGGTATAGTCTTCGTATCTTTATAATTATTTTATATTATTGGGGTGTTTTCTTTCTCTTCTTTTCAATTGTGTTTTCTCTCTCCCCCGCTCATGGGTTGTTTTTGGCATCTTGAATTTGTTGGAAAAATGGCTCACCTAAGGATACAAGGTTGTTTTGGCGCTAAAAGGATGATTTTGAAATCTCTCGAAAAGCGCACGGGTCGCAGGACATTTGCGACCGCGTTTTTCACAGAAACGAAGCCTCGAACAAAACCAACGAGCGACCGGGGGCGCGACTCTTTGCGACCGGTCGCATGAAGCAAAAGCGACCGGTCGTTTTGGAGAATAAAAGTCCTGAGAGAATACTTCTGCGAGTTTCGCGAGGAGTGGCGATCGGTCGTCCTAGTCGTGCTGTGACGCTTTTTTACGTGTTTTCAACTGTGTTTTCGATGGCTATCGCTTTCCACAAGATATCAGAGACTTAATGGGTCATTTCTGAGTTAAAAGAGGGTTGACTACCTGCTGGATAGTTGGGAGAGCACTCATGGCTAATTGGTTATCTTATTTTGAATAATCACTCTCATTTTCTGGTGTAAGTGGGAGGTGGCTGAGTGGGATATTATTTACCTACTTGATCTAGCTTTTTAGTCTAAGTGGATGACTAAAGGGGGAACGTGGAGGACAAAGATTATGTCTTATCTTTTTGTCCATTGGCTTGTGTAGGTAATGGGGTGAAGTAAGATAACACAAGAGGGGAAAAACAAGTTGAATATAGGTAGTGGCAAAAGCTGGAAGTGAGTATGTTGGAGTTTTCAGTTTTGTTAAGTTCAAGCCAAGGGGAGAGCAAGAGAGTTCTCTAAGTGTATCAGGTGTTGAGCAAGGGTGTGAGAAACTGATTGTGAGGGTAGTGTTCTAAGGGGGTTTCCTTTTGTAAACCAAAGTTGTAACCTATCTTCATTAGTGAAATTTCTCAAGGTGATCACCAAAGAGGATGTAGGCAAATTGCTGAACCTCTATAAACACTTGTGTCATTTATGCTTGGTTAATTTCTGTGTGTGTGTGTAAGTTTCATCCATCATTGAGTTCTTTGTCTAAAGTCCATCTACAACAAGATCTTTAAGGGCAGTGAGTTAGTCATTAATTCACAGACAGAATTTCCTTCCTTCCATGAGCCCATGCGCTCCTTCGCATCTTGTGTTCTCTCCCCTCTCTTGACTACTTTTCTCCTTTTGATGAGTGTTCAATTTTCTCCTCTTTTTCTCTCCTTTTTCCATCTTTATTTTGAAAGGATTTTCTCTTTATGTGTTTTGCCCATACTCTCTTATCATTTATGTCTCACTTGGTTTCTTTCTTTATTTCTTATTATTGTTTTTTTGGGTCAATAGTCTCCTTTTATTTAAATCCCTATGGGCCCCTATGCTCTTGTGATGATCCTTTCTTTATCACTTCTCTATTCCCACGTGGTTTTCTTCCCCATACCTTATTTTATTGTTTCTATGTTGCTTTGAAATTCAAACTTGCCCATGCTCTCTTTTTCTTTTCTTTGTGTCCCAAGTTGGTTTCACCTCCTATCCTCTACTGCTGTGCCACCCTCTCTTAACCCCATTATTCCCTTCAAATATTCCTTCTGCTTTCTTTGCACACATCCCTTTCTACTTACCATGTGATAAATTTTCTTTTGTTTCCACTTCCTCTCTTCCTATGGGTGTAACTTTTTTTTTTGGGGGGAACTTTTATTTTTCTACATGGCTACTTCTTTTCTTGCTTACCGCATGCTCTTTATCTTACCTAAGAGGGTGATTCCTAGGTAGAGTTATGTTTTGTAGGTGCCTAAAGTTGTTTCCTAGGTCCATTTGACTTGTATGTTAGCCCGTCATTTTATTCCTTTCTTCCATGAGCCTGTGCGTTCCTTCACTTCATGCCTTTCAATGGGCGTTATGTTTACTTTGTTTCTCTCATGCCGTTGTTGCAACTTGGAGATTGGAGTTCTTGTTTTTGGTTCCCCTTCCTGGACTACTACAACCGACTCTGCCATCATCTCCATTACTATGTAGTTTCTTTATTCAAATCTTGCTATGCTGTGTGTGCTCGATTTGCGGGGAGTATTAGGGAGTTACAATAGTATTTCAGTTACAATAGTTATTCCTACTAATGATAGGAAATGGTCAGTTGTCAGTTACGTTGTTATTAGGCCATAACTCCATATTTATGTTTATGATAATGGCTTGTTGTAATTGGAGATTATTCTATATAGACTTTATATATATTGTCTAATGATCATATGAATAATATAAGGGAAAATTAGTTTCTACAGTTTGATACTCCCATTCAAAATTTGTCCTACAGACAGATTTAAAACTTTTTTTTACATTCATAATAAAACTAAAGAAAAAATAAATAACAAAGACATAAAAGGGCAGGGAAGACGCCGCAACCACCTCCCACCCTACTCAACCCCTTACCCAGCAGTGCAGCCCCTCTCCTCTCCTCTCTCCTCTCTCTCTCTCTCTAAAACTGCAACGTGTCTTGAACCCATGGAACCACCAGCAAGATCTCATGAGCATTGAAAATGAGTCCAATTTTATTCAATTACCATTGACACATGATTTTTTCCAACTGGTTCTCTTCTCCTGATTTTTTATTTTTTCTTAATTTTATTTCAAAATATAATAATTGGGTTTCTTGTCCAACTGTAAAAAAACTTGGTTTGAAAAATGACACACGGTAAATTTTGAATTAGACTATCACAAATGACATGACGATACAGTCTACAATTTCTCATTAAATTGAGGAGAATCTTAACGTGTCTATATAGTAGTTAGTGGACAATTAAAAATTCCGTTTTGATTCTATAGACGAGCATAAGGACAACTAGTAGGTATATTCTTGATTTGGTGTGGATATGCAAACGTGAGCAATAAAAATAGATTTCATATTTCTTCATTCAGAGGTGTTGGTTGCTAGGTTAGGTGCTATTTTTTAGGTGAAAAGGCGATTGACTAATGTTATTTTTTTGGAGGGGTAATGCTAGGCTTACCATGTTTATACCACATTGTGTACCACATCTCTAATAGAGGTGGAGCCCACCAATACAATGGGGCCCACCTCTATTAGAGAGGGGTGGTATACAATGTGGTATAAAAATTGGCTAAGCCTAGCATTTTCCTTTTTCGGAGTGATATTCTTCAGATCGTCACATCGTTAGGCTCTTCATTATTGGATCGTTTTGTCATTGGTTTAGTTGTGGAGCATACCAAAATTTTCCTTTCTTAGGAAACTGGAGATGGATTTACCCATATCGTGCGTACCCTGTGAATGGCATGGCCTTTCGTCTTGCAAAATGTGTGGTTCACTGCGGAGGCCTTTCCATCTGATTTGAGGACCCTCCAAATAGATTTCATTAGTCATTATTGATATTTTTTGTTTAAGGATTGTAACTAGTGGGCTTTTGCCACTAGACCTGGGGGACTGGGGGTGCTCTATGTCAAGGGAAAGGTTCTTTTCGATGGTTATGCCGAAGGAGAGTAGGCTACTTGGTTGAACCAATGACCGAACCTTTATGTGTAGAGCCTTGCCTAATACTCTAGGGATCAGTCGTTTTTTTTACTTGTTACTTTCTCACTATCAATAAAATATTATCGCTTTTCCAGACAAAAAAATAAAATAAAATACTATTAGTTTTTTTTGTTGTTTCTAAAATACAGTTCATTTGAAAAAAAGAAAATGCCAGAAATATTCATCCGGTGACATTATAATTGAAACGAATCATTGACGTTATAACTGGAAAACAAGGTTGGATAAGATCACGTCACAAATATAAGCTGCCAGTGCCATATTATTAATAACTACAACACTTCATACTGTGATTTAAATTTTAAATCACACAGGGTAGGCCTCAGATAATGGATAACAGACTGGAATTTGTGATGATTTTGTAGCGAGGGAAACCTCCTTCTTTCAATATCTTCTCCCATTCATTCTCAGTCCTCTCCTTTCCACCTGACGCGTGTGCAATCATCACATAGATCAAACACCAGTCGTGTGTCGTCCAGCACCCCATCACCACTTGGCTCTAGAACTATATCAACGATCATGATCTTCCCACCTCTCTTTTGTATTGCTTTTCGACAGTTCTTCAAAATCTTGATGCAATCACAGTCATTCCAATCGTGCATAATCCACTGCATAATCTCAATCAAAAGTTAGTAATAATAAGCCAATAAACCCTAGCTTCTTTCTCATACGTTTTTTTTTTCAGGACATACCTTCATGAAAACAGCATCAGCATTTGGAATATGGTCCTCAAACATGTCACCTCCAACATGTGACACTCCATGGTACGCTGGTGCTGTGGCTACAACATGTGGCAGATCAAAATTGAAACCCTTGATGTTGGGGTAGGCCTGCACAATATCAGCCACTGCACTTCCGGTCCCACCGCCTACATCCACCAAGGACCCCAACCCATCAAACCCGTGTCCATATTCTGTGAGTATTGCCTTCATCACAATCCTAGCCGTGCAGGCCATGCCATCGTTGAACAATTTATTGAACCCTGGATTTTCAGAGGCAAAGTCCCAAATCTCAAGCCCATGCGCCTTCTTGAAGGCCCGGCCCCCTTCTTTGACACATTGGCTGAAATAGTGCCATGGCGCCATTAGGGGGGGTGATTCTCCATCACAAGCATTGGAGCTAGGCTCATCTCGGAGTCATGTAGCAGCCATCGAGACGCGTAGGTCAACCCGTAGACGGGTTCTCCCCTTTGGACGGGTGATGGATGGCGAGATGTTTCGGCGGACGAGAGTCTCATGATGCGTGTGAGGCATGTGATGTCTGGAGAGGGTGCTACTAAGTGTGAGGCTATTTGGGGCAAAGTGATCATATGATCAGTAGGAGCATGAGGTGTATTATATCAGCTATGCGTAGCTCCACAGCACATTTCAAGGCCATGGAATCTGCAAAGCCAAACATGTACTTCCATATATCTGCTTGACCTCTAAGCATTGCCTCAGCCTCCGTTTCTTCCATTTTGATTCTCTAGTGTTCTCAAAAACAAAGCATATGCTATAAGCCTATAACACGGGTTATATAAAGAAGGGAAGCATAGTAACATACCACACTAATGTCCAAATTTTTTGGTTAAATCTATACACAATTGCTGGAGTAGGTACTGAACAATTGACACTAAGCACTAAGCAGACGACAATCACAGGAGATGACATCTTGGATTGATTGGTTGGTAGATGTACATCAATAGATTTTTGTTTTGTTTTGTTTTTAATAAAAGCGATAGTCTAAATAGAAAATAGAAATCATTGATTTGTTGGATTTCTCATACACACTGCTAACATATTATGGAGATTTAAATTTGAGACCACTACATGTGCAAGTCAACATTCTTTTTCATTGAGCTTGAGCTAGACCCTTTGGCGCATATGTATAGAGTAAATCTTAAGATGCGATGAAACTGCCAGTAATTTGTGGTTGGCTTCAGTTTTTTAAAATTTATTTATTTATTTTCATAAATCGTTAAGTAGTCTTTTTAATCCAAATAATTGTGGATGCTCAAATCGATGTCATCTCGGTTAGATCAATAAAAACGTACATGCATGTCTAGCAACCAGTCAAGGGCATTGCTCACACTAACAAACTTGAAAAGGTTTCGATATATCAACATCACCACATGCTTTTAACAATTCTTATGAGCTCTCCAATTTGGTCACATTATAAATCCCGAATGTATGGGGATGCAATTGAAATCATGAGAGAGATTCTTCCCTGTTTGTGGACAGCCATTATATATAGCGGAAATGTTTTAATACGTTGTAGTTCGAGTAATATTCTAATGGATTTTGTACAAACACAAAAAGCTAGCTACTGGTACAATAGGTTGTAAGCTGGTAAATCATGTATTCTTTGAGTATCTTCTAAAGAACTAATAAAAAATCTAGTTTTATAGTTAAAACTTTGCAGGGTTAGATATAATGCCTAATTTACTAGCGTTTCCTTACGCGATTTGGCATATGAATTCCTTGCTTATCTATCTTGACTTGACATATGATCTGATGTTTAGTCTGAATTGTGTATTTTCAATTCTACTTAGTCAAGAATGGATTTGCATCATAACCAGGATAAGCTAACATGCTGGTATATTTTTATTGTTTTATGGGTTGGAAACGAAATGATAATACACAAGAAGAAGGAAACACAGAACAGTCCAATCCAACGGATTAAAATTGGTTAGATTTCGCTGAAAATGGTCTAGTTCGTCTTATAAATTTTCATCACTCATATACACCATGACATGTGGCAGATCAAAGTAGATACCTTTCCGTGTGTGGCCAGGATTTTATGATCTCGCCTATAACCTCTCCGGTCCCACCTCCCACATTCAACAATGATTTCAATACAACAGAGCTCATCTTTATACACTGATAAGAAAGCCCTCATCTACGATCTTGACCTCACATGTGAAAGTTATATATATCGGATCAACATAATAACCATGACTTGATTAAAAAAAAAAAAATAACCATGACCGTCTAAGATTTGTTCCTCTTGTATGGTCAGGAAATACATAATTAAATTTTCTTGGGTTTAGTCCATTAAAAAATAACCTCAACTTGAAACCAATGATTTTAGCTCATAAACCTTACTTTGTGGCTTTCTATTTTTCTTGTTCTTTCGGTTTGATTTGTGTCCTATCTCCATGCCCTTTTTCTCCTCAACAAGATGGATTAAACAAAAGAGTAATCAAAACTTTAGACCTTGAATGTTAAAATCGATATCTCCCTTGAATGATTCCTCCTCCTCTCTCTCTCTCTCCACACGGACAGGAGGACGGATCTATTCCCACGCTAAGCCTATAGTCATACTCCTAGCCCACCAAGCAAACCCCACACACCCTCTTACGCAGAAAACATCCCTTAGCTAATGCATGCATAAAAAAAAAAACATGGAGAAAGAGACAATCATCGTTGCTACACATCGATCAAACATGCACTTCAATGCTTAATTAAAGCAAACCAAATTAATCTTCAATTGTTATTCTTCTTTATTGTCTTAATTTGTTGATGTTGAAACTAAAGACTCTAGAGTTTATGAAGTATCAATTAGGGATTTACAATTTTTTATTTCAATTTGGGGATTATTTGACCTAATCGGGAGTTACTCAGTTTAATTGGGAGTTACACAATTAAATTGGCAATTATTCCTGATTAAAATGGGAATTGATTTGAACCCTACCCTAATTAGGGATTTGATTTAAATCAATAAATAAAATCCCTCATTAAATCAAATCTCACCTGATTGGGGGGATGAGTTCCTTTTTTCCATCTCCGAATTCCTCCTTCTAGAACACCCTAGCCTAGGGGCTCCTCTAAATACCTAGCTACACACAAGGGTTTAAGGTGGGTACTTCTAGATTCCTCCTGGAACCTCAGTGAATAATTCTTCCACAACCCTAGCCACCATCTTCTTTCTCTCCCTCACACAAGGCTCAGAGCCTCCAGACACAGGCTCACTGCCACACGGTTTTCCTTGAACACCCATCCCCCCCTGTGGTTAGGCATCGGAGGGCTTTTGGCCAACACCCCCGGGTGTGGTCCTTTTATCGATTCTGTTTTGCCAAGGAAGGTGCGAACGGAGGAACGAGGGAATCTTAGTGCGAATATTCTCGGGGAGGAAATTTGCTCCACGTGGTGCTCTCGTTGAGAGTGCGAAATTATACTCAAAGCGTGCTCCAAATTCATTTTCCACAACTTTTTTTTCAATCAACCATGGTCTATACAAGACGTTCGGAAGGGAGTGACACCCACCACGGCGGGCCCGTCTCGTAGGTTTAATAGTTGGAAGCTTCTGCTACAACTCACCGGAGTGATAGTGCCAACGCCTTGTGTCCGCCTCCAAGTGCTCGCAACCACCTCCGCTGCCGGAATTCCAGAACGGCCACCGCGGGCAAGATGGAGTACCCGAACAGCCACCACGTGGTCCTGTGACCTGGGCGGCTACCCGCGCCGGTGGCGAACCAAACGCCACGCCCTCCTCGAACACGGGGGCGGCCACGCCGCTCAACATCGGTTTCTCCGGCCCCATGGCCACTTTGGCGCCTCCTCACGTCCTCGGGCGGTGGTACTCTACCTCCTCTCCACCACACTTGACGTATGCACATATGTCCCGGGTGGATGGAGCCCTAGCCCATATTCCATTAAGCGAAATGCCACGCCCTAACCGTAAGTGGACCTTAACTCACGCGGGTTCAATCAACTTACACAAAGAGTTGAACAGGTCGGAGACAACACGATTGGCCAGCTACTAGGCAGATCAATTTGGACCCAAGGCCATTAAGCCTTGGACCCCGTGACGCGAGAAGGAGGACGCACGAGCATGGCGACGGTCGGGAGGTCCGAGCCGGTAAGCAAGGGAGGCGAGGGAGAGAGAGCGAGTACATCGGCAAGACACAAACATCTCCAAGTCGCACTCTTGAGCCGATTGAACGATCCGGTAAAGGTCCATCCAAGGCCAATGTACGCGAAAGGCTGGGCCCCACGTCCAATGTCCATGCCCGCCTGGGCCCGCGGTCTGATGTCCACGCCCGCTCGGCCCACATGGAAGTAACCAATCCAGGATGGGCTCACAGGAGCTCGAGTTCGTGAACAATCGCCTCGAGCGCAACAATCGACGCTCACCGCACGCTCGAATCCAATACACGGCGACAGCCACGAGGACTCCTCACAAGCTCAGAATGTCCTGAGTCTGCCCCACGGGCAGAGCAACCGGGGAACCCGACCCTTGTCAAAACGGAGGAGGAAGTTAACCGCGGCGCTTGAGGTACCAAGACGTCGAACAGGAGCCACCGGTCCTGCGGGCGGGATCTGGAGAAGTTACATGAATGACCGGACTCCAAAGTCTCTAACTTAAAGGAAGCATGGAGGAGGCCTCGCGCAAGAAAATTGATCAAGTCGACTGCATACCCTTTACAGACAAGGTGGAGCGAGCTCACGCCTCCAAAGCGTTCACAACGCCATCCATCACTTCCGTTCAAGGGAGACTCTGATCTGGAGAACCATTTGAGGCACTTCACGAGTGCCATGATCCTGTACGAGCAGACGGCGCCTGATGTGCAAAGTGTTCGCGATGACTTTGTGTTGAGCCTGTCCTCAAGCTAGTCCTACAGTTACAATGTGCAGCTTCCAGAGGCTTACAAATTGGGCTTGCGCTGAATAAATGACAACTTTAAGATATTCCATTGTGAAGTTTAGAATGTACTTGATCCAACCACACAAGTATTGGCCCAATCCAACTCGGATGAAGAAGATAAGCCCGAAATGAACTTCTAACTCAATCTCCAAGAATTTTGCACGTTTTTGCACCATTTTGCGTCAAATGCCTCAAGTTGTAATCCCCTCATGCCAATC